>JAJEJO010004476.1:1096590-1270330 GCA_020662805.1 Glaucomys volans
AGAGAGAGAGAGAGAGAGAGAGAGAGAGAGAGAGAGAGAGAGAGAGACCCCTAACAAGCCTCCTCTGTCTGGGCTTCTCTACCTCTGAACTGGATCTGCAGAATGGTAGTTGGTGATTAAACTTCAGAGGTGTTAACTATTCCCAAAACTCTTTTGCTGAGGCATGAATTTGTATTTTTTTTTCCTGCAAGGTTTGAGTTATTTCTCTATGAAATAAACTTAATTGCCAACTTAGCAAGCACATCACAATGCAGTTTTGTAGGAGAAGAACATCAACTCTTAAGCTAAATGGTGATTTTATTTGTTGATAAAAATGAAGTCCTGGAATGTATGCCATTTGCCAGATTGGGAATGGCAATGTGAAGAAAGCCAATGGGACTTCAAATCAAATGTGGCTGATGACCCAGAGAGATGTCTTCTCTCTTGCTTGAAATGTCACTGAAACGGAGTGAGAGAATTTATAAAGTAGAAACTCATAAGAACCAAAGGAACTTAAGAAGAGCTAAGCAGGAGGCCAAGTCTGGTGGCAGTAGGAAAGGATCAGGACAGATTTTTGGAAAACGACAGGGGGTTGAAGAGGAGGAAAGGATAGCAAACCGAGGAAGTTTGCAATTAGGTGGCCACTGATGCAGGAACTGCAATTTAGATACGAAATTGTATCTGCAATTTAGATACTAAATTAGTATTTGGGGAAGTGGGAGAGAGGCATGGGCTAAAAATATGTGCATTGATGGAAGATGTTATATTATACATCTGGATTCCCAGATCCTCTTCCTCATCCCGACCATCAAGTATTTTATTTCTTTTAAAAGATATTTTATTTAACTGCTCATTGAAAACTAAAAATGGTACATATAAATGTGGTACCATGTGATGTTTCACTACATGTATATACTGCATGTTTAAATCAGATTAAGTATATCTATTTCCTCAAACACCCCTTCTTTGTGGGGAAAACATTCAACATCCTCTCATCTAGCTTTCTGAAATACAGTGTATCATCATCATCTTTGATCATTTGACAGTGCAATACCACCCCGGAGCTTCTTTCTGCCTGACTGTAATGGAGTGCCTGCTAGTCAACCTCTCCCCATCCCTCTTTCCTCCCAATTCTGTCCAGCTGCTGGTAACCACCATTCTACTCTCAACTTCTGTGACATCGACATTTTTTAGATTCTACTTGTGTGTGAGATTATGTGGTACTTGTCTTTCTGTACCTGGTTTATTTCACTTAATACAACGATCTCCAGTTCCATCCATGTCGTCGCAAATGACAGGATTTTATTTTATTTTTGTATGAATGAGGAGCCTTCCCTTGAGTATATGTGCCACATTTTCTTTACCCATTCATCAGTTGTTGAACATTTAGGTACTTCCTTCTCCACCTGCCCATAAAACACACACACACACACACACACACACACACACACTTATATTTTAACAAATTTTGTCACAAGTGCAGAAGCAGCATAATAGAACCATAGAACTGAACCAAAGTGGAATAATCTGAGACTGGATATGGGAGAGCTAAGTTAAAGTCTGAAGAATGGAGGGGACTTCAGTCCTCTTTTCTCCCTGCTCCTGGGGTCTCCATAGACAAGAACATAACCATAGAAAAAGATGAAAGAATTCACTAAGAAATTGAACAGCTCCAGGGAGAAGACAGATGGTGAACACGGAAGTCCTTCAGTGAAAAAACCGACTCATTGCTCAAGCATCCTAGGCCAAAATGTGCCAGTCTCCATGGACTCTCACAAAGTTGAATTCTTAGATCCTCATCCAAGTTCTTCCTGACATTGAGGAGAATCTTTGACATGAATGAACAAGAACAAAATGATAAAGAGAAAAAAGGAGCTGGGATGAGGGTATGAGAAAGAATGCAAGGAATTGAAGAGAAACACACAAATTCTCTTTCCCTCAGGAAGAGACAAGAATATATTGCATTCTTGAACTGGGAACAGGAACAATTAAAAAAAAAAAAAAAGAAGAACTCTTAGAAAATACAAAAATGTGTTGCTAAACTTAAAATCTTCATTCAAAGTTTTGAAAATAAAAGTTGAAGAAATACAATAGAAGACAGAAGAAAAAGACAAAGAGAACGTCAAGAAATTCAAGAAAAGGAAAAATTAGAAATCTAATAAATCTGCTTTTTAAAAAAATTCAACTTGTAGAAAATCCAGGAAAAAGAGAAGAAAGTAGAAGAGGTCAAATTATCAAAGAAATAATACAAGAAAATTTCCTAGAAGTGAATTCTATGAGTTTCTATGTTGCAAGGATTCATGGAATACCTAACACAACAAACAAAGAAAAATCCACACAGATGTGTTATGATAAAATTTTGGATACAGGAGAAGATCCTAAAATAAGAATGCATTTAGTTTTCCAAGAGCAACACTAGAATCTAGCTCAGAAAACAATAGAAGGACATCACAAAAATTTTGAGGAAACGTGTTTTCACCTACAAATTCCAAACCCTGCCCAACCTCATTCAACACTTTTTCATATGTCTGAGAACTCAAAACTTTTACCTCCTTGGCCCTGTTTCTTTCTTTTTCTTTTCTCTCTTTTTTTTTTTTTAACATTTTTTTAGATGTTGATAGACCTTTTTTTTTATTCCTTTATTAATATGTGGTGCTGAGAATCAAACCCAGTGCTTCATACATGCCAGGCAAGTGCTGTACCACTGAGCCACAACCCCAGCCCAGCCCTGTTTTTAAGAAAGTACTAGAAGTTGTACTTGAAGATGCTGAATAAGACAGTAAATCAAGGAAGAGCAAGACAGGAATCCAAGAAAGAGCCATAAAGCATAAAGATGAGATGAAGGGGTGTTGCAGAGAGGGAGAGAGCTGACCTGGAAGGAAATTGCCTGGCTCTAGGAAAAAGTTGGAACTGGTAAATTATTGGATGCATTCGACCTTGCGAATAAGTGTCAGCCTGGGTGGGTGGGGTGGGCAGGGTAGAATAGTGTAGATCTGCCAGGGCTGTAGGAAGAGTTTGTGATTGGACTCAAGCAAATTAACCAAATGAAAATACACAGTAACTGCAAAATCCAGGAAAAATAAAAATTTTATAAGAAAGTATACTTCGCTCAGCAGAGTACAATATTCATGTAGTTATAAAATATAAACATAGAGTATGATTTACCCTAAACATATGGACGGAAATATTTTTAAGACAGGCATATGGGTGAGAGAGTGTCTCAGTGTATGAAGGAAGGGGAGCTGACTTAATTTAACACAATGTAAAGAAAAATCAATGTCTCAAACTGATGCTTGAGGAAATAAAAGGGAAAATACATTATGGAATTATGGAAGCATTCTAGAAGAAACAGTTAAAAGTCAAAGTGGTTGATACTAGGACATACAACTACTGTTTTCTATTATAAAACTTTTACTGTTATTTGACTTTTCAACAATGTTTATGCACTGTTTTACTAAAAATCAAAGTTAATTTAAAAAATAAAGAGCACTGATAAATTTTTTAAAAAAAGTTATTGAATAGAAAAAAAAATGGAATTGAGTAGGTCTGTGGAATTGATGATTGGTTCTTATCCAGAAGATGGAGGTCTGGGACAGATTTTTTAAAAGTGGAGTATGCTATGTTAGAAAAAGAATCTAAGATGTTGCTTGAATATTCAATTATACTTATTGATTTTTTTTCCTGGGTAAAGTATGTTAGAATGATCTTTTTACATTTGGAAATTCTTGAAGGTCTTTGATTATATCCTTATGAATGTCAAAGATTTGAACTAAATTCAAATGAACAGAACAAATAAATTTAGAAGAGACTTCTGGCATCAGGAAGAATTTCTTACTGACAGATTTTCTCTAGGATTCCTCTAAATAGGGACTTCCTCTGGTTCATTTAGATCTATAGATATCAACCTCAGCCAAGAATATAAGAAAGATCAAGAGAAGAGATGCTTAAAGAGCTAAGGAGCTGCTGCCGTGGCTCAATGGTTTCTAAGAAGACAATATAAAGCAGTTTGGCTGCTGGGGTGTGAGTTAACAAGAAAAGACATCCTTCACCAAAGTTTGATACCTGTGGTCCTTTGGAGGAACACATCACTGCTTGGTAAGCAGAGGTGCATAATTATGACTGCTAAACGGAATGGCCAAATCCAAGAACTCTCTCAGCATGACTTGGAAACTGCTGGGATTAAGAAACTTCCATACTGATTCTTTAAAGAAAGAAAGAAAAAATCTATCTCCTCGAACAAAGTTAAAGGTGAATTCATGTCACTTTTGAAAAATTTCTGACCCTTCTTGTTGCAAAAAAAATGTTACTGGGAGAGCTTCCTTAACTGGCAGAAAAGTGGGAACATGCATTGAATCTTGAGAGAGCAAACATAAAGGGCAGGTCATCTTGCAGCCTCATTGGGCAAAGCTCAGTGAGACTACCTCTAGTGGATGTGAAACACGGCCTCTTTGCTATTGCCTGGGCCTGAAAATTACCCCCAAGTTATGAAATGACAGAGTTGGTCAAGAGAAGGTTGATAGCAGCTCCCTTTTGGTGTCCTTTATTTTTGCTGACTTCCAGAAAGCCACCTCCCCCAACATCAGTGCCCCTACCACCTCCTAATGACAAACTCAAGGCAGCCCTCTGAGGTGAGGCCAGATGCATATGGCTCCCCAGAGTGTTTGGGGAAAAAAGGACAAGGAAATGGAAGCAGCAGTCTCTTTTGTTGACATTCCAGAACAGAAGGACATTTCAGTCTCGAGGCAGCTCACCAGGGAGAAAGACGCCAGAGCCGCAGAGTGGAGATGCCGGATGTTCTCCAGTGCAGATTTATGTGGAGCTGGTGAAGAACAGCCACTCCCCCTCCATGATGAACTGACACAGGGCCCCAGCAGCAGCTTGGCAGTCTCTACTGGCAGGGGACCTAGGAGGAAGTCTTTCCGCCTCTTTCTCCTTGTGACTTAGGTGGCTCCCACCTCTGCAGAGGCCCTGGCAGATGCTCAGCCCAGCAGCCAAGGCCACTGTGAAACTTCAGCAAGGAAAGAGCTCCAACAACTTAGGATACTGATTCCTTCTCCTTTGACTGCTGGGTATTAATAATAATGGTTGATTCATGGGATTGCTATGATGATTAAATTAGTGATTAAGTAAGTGTAAGAGGATTAAAAGAGTCTGTGGCACAAGGAATGCTAGCTATCACTATTAGCAGTAGTCATGGTAGCATGTGGAAATGCAAAAACCTGTAAGAGATGAACTAACAGTTTACCAAAGGAGGCAGCTGGGCTCCTTGTCATTGCCTACGACATAAAGTGTCATGGTTCTGAATGAGGATTTCTGTAGTAGAGGAAATGGGACAATGCATGCAGAGACCTGCAAATGAAGCCAAAGAAGTTAATGGAAACCACATCTATCAGAAGTTGGATGTCATCTTTATACCATTGGATGGACAGGAATGCATTTATTTCATTGACTTATTTATGAATAGTTTTGAGGCTTTAGTTCAAGGTTTTCTTTCATAGTTGAAAAAATTGGGGGCCAGAAGACCAGAAGGGAAGGCCTTTTCTTCCTGAGGTTTTAGCTGGTTTGGAACCTTGATGGTCATGCAAGTCAAACAAGTTCTGGAACACTTGAGAAGGAGAGCAGGAGAGCCTGGCCACATGGGCCAGTGTCTCACGTTGTGACACATGATAATTATAGTAATGGCAATTGGGGATTATACCGTAGGATGGTGATGAGCTTTGATCTCTATTGGTAGGCAGGTTACCTAAACTCTCTAAGCCTTGATTTCATCACATATAAAACCTGTTAATTGTGGTAGCTACCTCCTCCTAGAATTGTAAGAATTAGAACTAGAGTGCATAAAGTACCTGACCCCAAAACAAGGGAACTGCTTAATAAATATTATTTCTCCAAAGGGATCCACATTTGTTTCTAAAGAACACAAATAGTACGGCCAGAATGAGGATCTGAACACAGGGCTCACTGGCCACGTATGTTTAAGTCAGTTGACAGCCAGGCAAAGCAGAAACAGGCAGGAAGAAAGACAGGGAAAAGACTATCTCAGTTTCAGGTGCTCACAGTAGATTCCAAATTTAAGAAAGCAAATTAAATTCTAGAATTGGCTCTGTGGTTAAAATGAGACACCACGATGCCATGTCTCTCAGACTCCTTTTGATTCTCTTTGTCAGTACACACAGGATCCCAAGGGACTAGATAAGATTGAGAGTTGCCCAGGAGTGCTGGGAAGTGGAAAGTGAGAACTGGCCCCTTAACCTCTAACTATGATGGCCCAGGCTGTCACTTGGCACAAAAGAGCCGGAATCTGCTTGGCAAGTGTGTTCTTCAGCAGAGGATGAGTGGGAATGATCCTTCCTTCTGGAAGAGGAGGTCAACTGAAGAACAGAAGGGGAAAACAAGCTGGAAAGAACAATTGCTGTAGAAGTAGACACTGGAGAGGTGTCACCTGCACTGAGCAATTTACATCTTAGGAAAGGTGTTCAATCCAGAAGCTTCTTATATGTGATGCAGGTGATCTGGTGCCTTTCCCAGCAGCACATTTCCTTTGCCCTGCAATAGCTCAGCTTTCATTCATTCAACACGTCCTGGTACTCACCAAGGCAAGTGCTAAGTGTTGGGGACATGGTCATGGTTTTGTTGTTGCTGCTGCTTTTTATTTTTTGTTGAAAAGTGAAAACAGCTTATGCATCTTGTACTCTGGAAGGGAAGGCAGATGATGAACAAGTAAAGAAATCTAGAATTAAATGCTGAGCCATGATGTGAAGCAAAAAGTAAGAGGATAAGAAATTGAAAATGTTTGGAGATAGCTAGGCTACATGAGGCTCAGAGAAGGGCCTACTGATGAATAATGTTTGAACAGAGAATGGTGGGAGTGAGCTTGAAGCTCTGTGGGGAGAGATAGTTCCAGGCAGAGAAAACACTAAGTGCAAAAGACCTGAGACAGATTCATGTCCAGATCCCACAGGGTTGGAGTGAGGGGGCAGGGTAGTCAGAACAGAGGGAGCAGGAGGAAAAGCTGATGAGACCAGCAGAAGAACAGGGTGCAGAGCTTGATCTTCAGTGGTGGGCGAGCATGACCTGATTCTGAGATGAGAACTTACACTTTCACTTCTCATTTGTGTTCTACTAGGATCATTTCCTTTAAGATGGAGATTAAAATGTTTGGTTTTTAAATCTTCCCACAATAATATTCTACAGTGCTGAAAAGGAGACAATGCAGAGGAAGAGAAGGGTGTCTTAATGATCCTTCAAACTTCCAATGACTCTAACTCCTTCACTATGGGGTCTGTTTTAAAAAAAGAATAGGATAGTGGTCTACCAATTGCTCTCTTCCCTGGGGATGGGCAGAAAGGCAGAATTGTGACAAGAATTCCAAGTAGACAGGGGTTCCTATAAGGAATGCCTGAGTAAACCATTCAGAAGCAATGAATACAGAAATTGATTTTGTTATAGCTGGCAATGGAAAAAAGAGACAGGAGCCCAGTGGTTGGCCTGTGCAAACCAACACAGTATTTAAAAGTTCTAAATGCTGGCTGATGGCACATGCTGGTAATCCCAGCTAGCCAGGATTCAAGGCCAGCTTGGGCAACTTGGGGGCACCTGGTCTTAAGACTAAATAAAAGAGCTGGGGATGGAGCTCAGTGGTGGATCACTTGCCCAGCATGCATGAGACCCCAGGTTAAATCTGCAGCACCACAAAAAGAAGAAAACTTCCCCAAATGGTCTCCAAAGTGGCTAATCCACATGCAAGTAGCAGCAAGACAACACTGGAGATGCAGCAAACTCCAGAACTCTCAAAGTGGTTTTAGAAGGAAAATGAATTAATTTGCCTCCTAGAGGAGAGAAGTGTACGTGGCAAGCTATCAACACTGTGTCAGGATTTGGGCAAGGCTAATCCAGCAGTAGGTCAGCCTTGTGCACGTTATTCGACCTGCTTCAGGAATGCACTCTCTGGGTTGCTGATAGAAAGCAAATCAGCCTTTCACATCTCGGAAGCCTCCCCATCTACTAGATTTTCTCATTCATAAAATAAGGGAAAATATCAGGGCCTTGGGAGGACTTTGTGTAATGTGCATATGCACAACACTGCTTGATACAGAAGTCCTCATTTCCTGCTTTTAGCGATATCAGCTCATCGTTTTATTTTCTTTGTTTTCTTCTTTTTCCTCTTTTTTCTTATTCCTCTATGATTTTTCTTCTTGTTTCTTCTATTTTCTTACCATCATCATGCCATTATTATTCTAACTGTACTATAGTCCAAGAAGACGCTGTGGATCACTTGCTCTTGGTGAGTGATGTGGCATGACGGTAGATGGCATGCATGCTGGTCCATGTCAGCATGTCAGGAGGCTCAACTCTACCAGGGCTGAAAACCTCTTCCAAAGTTAGAAGCAGAATGTTATGGTTGGATGTGAGATGTCCCCCAAAAGCTCATGTGTGAGACAATGCAAGAAGGTTTTTAGGAGAAATGATTGGATTATAAGAGCTTTGATCCAATCAGTGGAATCACCTGATGGGGATTCACTGAGTGGTAACTGAAGGCAGGTAGGGTGGCTGGAGGAGGTGGGTCCCTGGGGGCGTGGCCTTGGAGTATAAATTTTGTGGTTGGTGAGTGGAATCTCTCTCTCCTTCCTGATAATCATGTGAGCTGCTTCCCATTGCCACACTCTTCTCCCATTGATGTCCTGTCTCATTCTGATCCCCAAGGAATGGAGCCATCTTCCCATGGACTGAGACCTCTGAACTGTGAGTCATCAAATAAACTTTTCCTCCTCTACAATTGTTCTGGTCGGGTCTTTCTGTCACAGCAATGAAAAAACTGACAAAAACACAGATGGATGGGAATAAGACAAGTGGGGTGGCGGTGCGGGGAGTCTTCTGAGAGATGGAGAAGGAAGGGGAAGATGGGAAGAGAAGGACGTAAAGATGAGCCACTGAGGGTCCTCAGGGTGACATGCCCACCATGAAGAATGTAAACATGGGGTTATTTTCCAGTCTTACCCTGTCAGGATGGGGAGAAACCATCCTTGATTACAACTGCTGTTGTGGTTAATAAATTAGAATGTAAATGGAAGCTTCAGGAAGGCCTACTTCTATAGGAGTGAGATTCTTCAAGGCCACAGAAAGGTCAGGAAGTTGAAAGGCTGGAGTGGGAAGTGGAGACCAAGAGGAAAGAGAAGGCTTTGAGGAGGTGGGATGAGCAATTGGCACAGGATCTGCAGATGGGCTGTGTGTGTAGACGGCATGGCTCACCTGAGCAGTCAGGAAGGCCCCCCTTTTGAGACACCACGAGTCACCATGTGTCTGACTGGCACTTTGCTTTCAAGTGCTAGAAAGCATCAAGAAGAGGGAAAATTCTCTCTTTTATTTTTTTCTTTTTCTTTTTTCATTTTTTTTTTTTTACTTTAAAAAAACCCATGCATTTATTAGGTTTAATGTAATAAAAACTAACATTGAAAACTGAGACAGGAAACTAGAAACTATAAAAAGTAACAAGAAGATTAAAATAAAAACAGGTAAATATCTAGAAATTTAATAATATCTGAAATTAAGAACTCAACAGGCATACCTGCCTAGCAAGCATGAGAGTCTGAGTTCAATCCTGAAAACCAAAACCAAAACCAAACAAAACTTCAATAGCCTTCAAAGGGTGATTTAAACAACATAATAAAGAAAAAAATAGTGAATTATAAGACAGGTTAAAAAAAAACCCAATCTGGAATGTACAGAAAATTCAGAAAAAAGAAATACTCAGAGAATATGAAAATCCTTTCTAATATATACATATATATGTATATCTTATGTATTTATTTATTTATTATCATATGACATCAAGGACTATGAAGACAGAAATTTCCATCTGGAATGAAGGTGGGGTAGGGTGGGGTAAAGCCATCACCTGGAGCTAAAGGAATGAGCTAACTGGCTGGGGGAGGCAGGGGGATGGACATCGGGGATGGGGCACATCTGGCTCATGTAATCCCACTGCACTCCCCAGAGTTCTGTCTTGGGAGACTGGGCACCTTCATCTCCCTTCTGAAAGCTTGTGTCCTGTGGTCCAACCTACAAGAGGAAGAGTTCAAGTTCTGCTCCATCTGACTTTGTGAACTCAGGAAAGTGTATTTCTGCCCGAAGAGTCAGTTTCCTAGTTTGCAAAGTGGGTGATGGAAGACTGACATTGGATCAGGCTGTTGATATGGAGTGGCGTCCACTGGAAGCCACTCAAGGGTGAAGGGCCAGGGAGAGCAGAGATGTGGCACTTCAGCCTGGCCCACATCCACCCCTGCTTCACCCAGTGTGGTTCTCCTTCCTGCCTGGGTTATGCATCTGTGCTCCAGGGTGAAGGTAAATCTGAACACAGGGCTTCCGCCTAAGGTTGGAAAGCCACTGGCCGTTCGATCTCCAGGGTCGCTTCTCTTATTTTCTGTTTCTTGTGAGATGTCACCAGAGTACATAGTACTGAAGACATGATGACAGAGAGGATTGGCAGGACCAAGTAGGGAAAATGAGTGTCTTCAAGACATTGGAGCTTTGTGTAGGGGACCCCCAGGGCTTGCTTTAGGAAGTGATAGTAGAGAGCGTCACATCTCACTGCAGGGGACAGGTCCTTCTTGTCTTCTCCACATTGATAGCTTTCAAATATCAAAATCAGGGGCAGAATCTAATTGGAATACTCTATTTTTTTTAAGAGTCTGCTATGTGGTGTGTAATTTAGTTCATTATGTATTTCCAAAGACACTACAATAAAAATACACGCTGTTAGTTGCTCCAATTTGTTTACACATAGCAGGAGGCAGTTCACTAGCATTTCATCGAAAGGCCAAACCACAGAAATGGTGGCTACAAGCATCCAGCTATCCTTATCTCTTATTGACACCAGAGGATCAGATACGACCACGTCTTTCTAAATGGTTTGACACGGATGAAACTGCTGGTGTTCAAAGTATGCAGATTAGCTACAAATACTATGAATATTATAGAAACACTCTACTTGCATAGAGAATAATAATCTGGGGGAGCCATGGTCTGCTCTCCTTGCTGGGGTATCTAAAGCTTGATTCAGAAGTTATCATTTTTTTCTGGAAACTGATTCTGAGATTGCCTGATTCATCATCTGGGATTATCTGGATCCCTGCTTCCAGAACACTGTTACTTTTTCTTTATGAAAAGATGTGGTCACAACCATTAGGAGGGCAAAGACTAGGATTTCATCCAGCCTGTAGAATAGATCATATGATATTTTGTTTCTCTGCTAATAAATACTCATAGAAAAGACAGATTTTGGCTTGACAGTAGTTTTTAATATAAATTAGAGGAAAGTTTTGGGGACAAAAATATACTTTCACCACTCAAAGTATAGTAGATGCAACCAAAAGACTGGGCATCATGAGGAGCTTGTTAGAAACACAGAACTGGGCCCACCCCATAGCTGCTGAATCAGAATCTGTATTCTAATAGGACCCTGGTGATTCATCACCAAAGTAAAAGGCAATCCAGTCAGAATAGCAAATATCAAGAATAAGAATAATAATAAATGTTGATGAGGATGCAGGGAAAAGGTACACTCAGACATTGTTGTTGGGACTGCAAATTAGTGTAGCCACTCTGGAAAGTGGTATGAAGATTCTTCAAAAAACTAGGAATGGGACCCAGTTATCCCATTCCTTGATATTTATTCAAAAGATCTAAAATCAGCATCCTATGAATCCTCTGAAAGAGAAATTAGGAAAACTACCCCTTTCACAGTAGCCTCTAAAAAATAAAGTAATTGGGAATCAATCTAACAAAAGAGGTGAAAGACCTCTACAATGAGAACTACAAAACACTAAAGAAAGAAATTAGAGAAAATCTGAGAAGATGGAAAGATCTCCCATGTTCTTGGATAGGCAGAATTAATATTGTCAAAATGGCCATACTTCCAAAAGCACTATACAAATTAAATGCAATTCCAATTAAAATCCCAATAATGGACCTCAGAGAAATAGAGCAAGCAATCATGAAATTCATTTGGAGGAATAAAAGACCCAGGATAGCTAAAGCAATTCTTAGCAAGAAGAGTGAAGCAGGGGGTATCCCAATACCAGACTTTTAACTGTACTACAGAGCAATAGTAACAAAAGCAGCATGGAATTGGCACCAAAATAGGCAGGTTGATCAATGGTACAGAATAGAGGATACAGAGAAAAACCCACATAAATACAGTTTTCTCATATTAGACAAAGGTGCCAAAAACATACAATGGAGAAAAGTCAGCCTATTCAAAAACCAGTTCTGAGAAAACTGGAAATCCATATGCAGCAAAATGAAACTGAACCCCTATCTCTCACCCTGCACAAAACTCAACTCAAAATGGATCAAGGACCTAGGAATTAGACCAGAGACCCTGCACCTAATGGAAGAAAATGTAGGTCCAAATCTTCATCATGTGGGCTTAGGACCAGATTTCCTAAACATGACTCCCAAAACACAAGAAATGAAAACAGGAATCAATATTTGGGATAGATTCAAACTAAAAAGCTTTCTCTCAGCAAAGGAAACAATCAGCAATGTAAAGAGAGAGCTTTTTACAGAGTGGGAGAAAATCTTTGCCACACACACTTCAGATAGAGCACTCATTTCCAGAATCTATAAAGAACTCAAAAAACTTTACCCCAAGAATACAAATAACCCAGTCAATAAATGGGCTAAGGAAATGGGCAGACACTTTACAGAAGAAGATCTACAAGCAATCAACAGATATATGAAAAAATGTTCAACATTCCTAGTAATAAGAGAAATGCAAAACAAAACCACCTTAAGATCCCATCTCACCCCAATTAGAATGTCTATTATCAATATAAGCAACAATACAAGCAACAATAGGTGTTGGTGAGGATGTGGGGGAAATAGTACACTCATACATTGCTGGTGGGGTTGCAAATTAGTGCAGCCACTCTGGAAAGTGGTATGGAGATTCCTTAGAAAACTTGAAAAGGATCTACCATTTAACCCAACTATCCCACTCCTTGGCCTATACCCAAAGGACTTAAAATCAGCATACTACAGTGATGTAGCCACATCAATGTTCATAGCTGCTCAATTCACAATAGCTAGATTGTGGAACCAACGTCAATGCCCTTCAATAGATGAATGGATAAAGAAACTGTGGTATATATACACAATGGAATATTACTCAGCCATAAAGAATAATAAAATTATGGCATTTGCAGGTAAATGGATGACGTTGGAGATGATCACGCTGAGGTTAGCTAATCCCAAAGAACCAAAGGTCGAATGATCTCTCTGATAAGTGGATGATGATACATAATCTGGAGTGGGAGGGAGGCAAGAATGGAGGAAGAATGGATTGCATAGGGGAAAAAGGGGGGTGGGATCGGGGAGGAGGGTAAGAATAATAACAGAATGAGACAAACATCATTACCCTGTGCACATGTATGATTACACAAATGGTGTGACTCTACTTTGTGTACAACCAGAGAAACAACAGCTGTACCCCATTTGTGTACAATGAATCAAAATTAAAAAATTAAAAAATAAATAAAATCAGCATCCTTTGGTTTTATAGCCACATCAGTGTTTATAATGGTACAATTCATAATGGTCAAGCTATGGAACCAACCTAGGTGCCCTTCAACAGATGACAGATAAAGAAAATGTGTCACATATACACAATAGAGTTTTAGTCATAAAAAAGAATGAAACTATGGCATCTGCTAGTAAATGGATGGAACTGGAGAACATTATGCTAAATGAAAAAAGTCAGACCCCAAAAGTCAAGAACTGAATGTTCTCTCTCATATGCAGAAGATAGACCAAAATAAGGGGCAGGGGGAGAAAAAAGAGAGTTGGATTCCATGTAAATAGAAGAGAGATCAGTAGAGTAGAGGAAGGGAGGAAGTAGTAGAGGAAGATCAGTAGATTGACAAGGAGGGAAGAGGGACAGGAAAAGGGAAGAATGGCAGAATGAATCTGACTGAATTTTCTCATGTACAAATACGGATATACCAGAGTGAATTTCTTCTTATGGATATCCATGATGCACTAATTTTTTAACACTATAAATGAATAGAAGAGAGATCAGTAGAGAACAGGGAACACAGGGAGGGAGAAGGAGAGGGAAAGGGTAAATACTGGGGGCTGAATGGGAGGAAATTTTATTGCATGCTTGTATGGTTATGTTAAATGAACACTAATATCAGGTAGAACTAAAATGAACTAATAAAAAATTTCAAAAATTTTAAAAGTGTGAGGAGTTTGGTCATAGACTCTACCTACCTCTTTAGATAGTTATTGATATTAAAAAAGTCTAATAGTTGCAAAGTATGAGATTGGCTTAGGCCAGTTTGTAAGAGAAAGCAAGGAGAATTTCCAAGGATGTAACTTGGGGCCCTCTGCAAGATGCAGGGAAGGAAGTGGGAAGATGAGCAGGGTGGGAAGTGAAGCTTGGAATAACTCACAAACTCCGACACCTACATAGACAAGCCCAGTTAGGATAACAGAGTGACAGTGATGTGGACTGCCAACTGGAGAATTCACATCCTTCCCAAAACTAATCCTCTTCCTCGGCTCTGGACTTATGCCTCAGAATGAGTGTCCAGGGATGTCAGAACTTCTCATTTTGTTCAGAAGCCCCGAATATGCATTTTAACGGGAAATTACCTGCTTTTTATTCACAGAGGACAATCAGGCAAAATCTATCAGCTAACTAACTCAGTCACCCACTCCTTCAAAAGGCCCACAGCAAATCATTTCTCTCTGTATTTCTATTCATGTATTCTGTTCATAGATTATTAGGAAGCATGTAATTTTCCAAATCCATTAGAATAATAATGATGTACTTAGAAGACCTGAGCCAGAGGCTCTGAGGACGCATTGCTGATTTCAGTTGGAGTTGATATCCTTGGGAAGCTGTCAACCTGCAACTTTCCAACAGGACCTTAATTTTCTGATGGAGAATCTGAAGGTTTGGAGCTCACACTTCTTAACCATTCATTGCTGTCTGAACAGGTGTCTGCTGTAGGTTTTGCAATTTGGTGATAGGCGACTGAGTTCAGAGTTGGATTTTTTTAAAATATTTTTTTAGTTGTCAATGGATCTTTTTATTTATTTATTTATGTGTGGTGCTGAGTATTGAACCCAGGACCTCACACATGCCAGGCAAGCAAGCGCTCTACCACTGAGCCACAGCTCCAGCCCTGAGTTGGTGTTTTTTGATGAATAGAGCTCTATTTCTCTGAAGGGACACAGGGCCTCAGGGGGTAAGCAGGGTATGAGGGTAGCAGAACACAGAGCTCCTGGGGGAATGCAGAGAGGTGCTTCCCTAAGGGTGTGCTGCAGCCTTGAATGATTTTCAAGGTCTTCTGAAGGCCACCTGCATTACTTCTTGGAGTGTATCCTAAAAATGTAGAATCCCAGGTTCAATTACAAATCTACTAAATATAGATTCTAGGTGTGAAATTATAAAATATCTTTATGTATAGCCATCTCAGATGATCTTTATGTGTATTAAAATTGTAGAGCTATAGTATTTCAGTGAGATGATGTTATTTCTACCAAGGATAGAATGAAAAGAAACGTACTTTTTCAGTTGGAAGAAGAATTAGAGTGCATTGGAAGTGACAAAAGGATTGAGATGCTTGTATTATTAGGCCAGAGAGATAGCATCCATACCTACACCAGGTATGTTACAAGCCGGTTCTCTGGGGGGAAATGTTCTGATTTATAGTGTTCTCCTATTTCAGTGGTGTTAATACCTCCACCATAGCCAAATCCTTGCACTCAGCAGGGCATCTCTGAATGCAAAGTTGGGAAAGGACATGTAGAACAGGCTCTTAAGAGCCTCTGCCAGCTAGCACCAGTTCACAAGACTGAGTCCCTTACAAAGCAGACCCAGAGGGCAATGCAAGGAAAAAGGCTACTTAAAAAAAAAAAAAAAAAAAAAACAGCCATAAATTTATACCACATCTTAACAGAGTGGCCCAGATAGCTAGGATGGACTAGTAGAGAACTATTTTATCTAAATGAAGCTTATAGACCTGGGCTGGGCTTTTTCAAATTTAATATTCATATGAATCCTCTGTTGATCTTGTTAAAATTTGACTTCCAGTCCAGTACCCTCTGGGTGTGGCCTGGATTTGGTATTGCTAACAAGCTTCCTGGTGAGGCCAGTGATGCTGGTCCACAGACCACACTTTGAGAACCTCAGGCTAGAATCAAAGCATGTGATTTATTTCTCCTTTTTCAAAGCCACAAAACTTCCTGCTCCAAGAGCTTAAAAAGCAATACTGTAACTGGCACCAGAGAAAAGGGAAACGGAGCTCCAAACTCTGGAAAAACTGTACTGATATTTGACCAATGTGTTCAACTGTGTTCTTTTGCAAGGTGGAAAGACTTCTTTTTCCTAGAGGCTAAATTTAATGGATATGGAGAATAGGAAATTCCCAAAATAATGAGGCCTGAGAAAAAGAAAAGGGAATAAAAATGAAGGCCATGCATTGACAGCTTTCATCTCCCAAGACAAATGTTTTCCAGATGCTGATTGCAGGCAAAGAGGATATGTTTTATCATCCTCAAAAGAAAACAGTCTCTAGGAGACATTATCTCCTCCAAAGTAAAATCCTTCTTAGGTGCTGACCACAGACCTTGACCGAAAGGGCCCACATTCCTGTCTAAACAAAACTGGTATATGGTCACTAGACCACCCCTCAAAAAAACCTCCATAAACCCAGTCCTTTTCTTTTACAGTGGCTCATTTTTCACCAGGAGGGTGGGTCCACATGCACCATTTCAACCCCCTGAATAAAGAGCTGAGATGGCACGTGAGGTTTGCATCCTGCCCGGTCTATTGTGCTAACAAAATTCCCTACTTGTGTGGGTAACTGAGATTAGGGATCATTAACAAAAGCTGGTTGTGAAATCGGCTCTAATAGACATGGTGTACTTATTAGACAAAATAAATCAATAGCCCATCACAGTCACAATAAATTGATCACCCATAGAAAGCACGTGGGCCTTGGGAGGACCAGAGACATCCACTGAAATTAGGGCTTCTGCTTGATGTCACTCTTTCAAATGTACCACTTTAGGTTCCTAAGCCAACCTTGTCAGCAACAATAAACCTCTCCTCTCTTTGCCTGAACAATAATCAAGTATTCATGGGTGTGAACAAGCCTCGTGCTGGATGTTCCACCCACTTTTTCTCCAAATCCCCCACCAACTTTGCAGAATGGGTGTTACTATCTCATTCTCAAGTGAAAAGCTGCATGCCAATGTCAAGGTGCAAGTAAATGGGAAGACGGGATGTTTTTCTTGGTTACTTCTCCTCATTTATAACCTAGACTTCTTGTTAGAGGAGAAAATATGATGGGATTTTGTTAGGTAACATTAACCTTCAGTTTAAAGCCCTCTAACTGATACACAAGTTATGTGATTTCTCTAAGCCTAAACTTCCTCATCTAAAAAGTAAGACCATTACCACCTGGGAGAGTTGAGAGTATTAAAGGATTTGATCTACATATGTCACCTGGTATAATGCTGTCTACTCAAAAAGGGTATTCAGTACATTTTAAATATGAAAAAAATGTATCAAGCACTGATTCAGGTTATATAGGAATGTTAGCACAGCTACTTGATGAACCTTGTAATATACTGAATGAATGTAGTACAATGAAATCTTTGCTCTATCCTGCTTTGTACCGTTACTTTATATGTAAATATTATGTGAGTGCTGATATGCATACTTATATTTATATATATTTTTTCCTACCATCCTTTCCAGAGTGTCCTCAGGGAGCTATCTCCCGCTTCTCTGGGGAGGCAGGTTTATCACAGTAGTGTTTAAAGGCTCAGAAAACATCCTGCTTACTTACAATGACTATCCATTTAAGTACTCTCTCTACATCTGTCCAAGCTGGTTAAAGCCTTGTTATATCACATTTTCCTGGTTACATTTTCCCAGTTTGGATGAGCTCCTGCAGGCCACGAACTTTACCAGAACCACTGACAGGGTGTTCACTGATCTGCTAGGACACATGGTGAAGCCCATTCTGCTCTCGGTCAGGGGAAGCCAGCAGGCTGCCAAAGCCGCCTCCGCTTTGTCTCCTTTCTCTAGGTCCCTTCAGGAGTGGCTGCTCTCACAGACTCTTGGGTAGTTGTTGAAATTGGCTTTGCTTTTCTGCTTCTTAGAAAGCAATCGACTTGTCTATGAAAATCATCTTCCATTGTCAGGACAACAATGGCCCCGGCAGCCTCCTCTCTGTCTTCAAGTGGAATTCAAAAGGCACTGGTCTCTTGGGTTTCCAGAAGGGAAGAAAGTAGCCACGGCTCTGCAGCTGAAGTGCCCTGTGAAGTGCTCCTGGGTCCTCCTTCCTTCTCAACAAAGTGTGCAAAAGGGCCCTGCCCCCCCCAAAAGGTTCAAGAGGGTAGAATCCACAACTATAATTTCCTCTTATCTACTTTGTTGCAAAATATCACACTCCAAGATGCAGAGAAAGTGGCAGTGGAGGCTGAAAGTGAAAGTGGCAGTGGAGGCTGGTTTCAGCCTCTGCTACTGCTGAGTCAGACCAGGTGTGGGGAGGCAGTTCAGTGCACACGTTGCCCAGACAGCTGGAGGGCCTGTGACAGTGACATCCCACAAACTCAGAACAAAACATGGCTCATATGTAGCTCTCATAGCAGTGTTAACTCCTAGAGGTAGACACCCAATACTTATTTCCAGAACATTCTGGAACACACCTAGTCAAGCAAAGCCTCCAGGAGTCAAGCCCCTTTTAAGAGTGACTGTGGAATTTGATATTTATGAGCATAGATTTTATGACAACAGTGACCTGAATTTGAATCTTTCTTCTAGCTCTTAGAAGTTACAAGTCCCAAGGGCAAGTTATTTCACCTCAGTTTCCTCATTTGTAAAATGAGGGTGTTTTTAATAAAACCTACCTCACAGTAGCATCTTTAAGTTTTAGGTGAGATAAAAATAGATATAAATCACCTGGCCCAGGAGTCAATAACTAGATTATTTTCATAAATACTCTGAAATCTCTTTATGGGTCATTTATTCATTCAACAAATATTTGTTGAGTGCCTCTCAACAGGGATTGTTTTTGTGTGAGGACATATTCTCTTCTTGCTGACGTTTAGAAAACTTCATCCACTGTGAACGATGTGCGGCTTGAGACCCTGACACTCAGGTGCTGCCCGTCTCCCCCTCCCAGCGGTCCAGTCCTCACAGGCCTACTCCTACCACAAGCTCTCCCTTTCTGCAGAAAACACCCACCCTCTTGCTGGAAGTATAGTCATTCAGCCGCTTTTGTGTTGTTATCAAACTTGGCTTGTGAAAGACAGGGAGTGGGGGATTTCTGAGGATGGGAAAAAATAAAGGACCATAACGTTAGCTCTGTCTTCAGATATGATGCTCCTTTTCTTGTCCAAGGCCTGTTCAGAATTTCCTTTCTAACACTGTAGAAGGAGAAAACATGATCAATTGGTCTGAATTCCCCCCCTGTGAGACAGGACCCCAAGAAATCCAGCAGGATACCATCCGTGTGTCCTAGGAGGCTGGAATTCTTAGGTGATACTGGTCAAACAGCCATGCTGCAGGGGACAATGGTGGGGGTAAAGGTGTCACTGGACACTTGCCCAGCATGTCTCAAACCAGGCCTGTGCCAAGGCAAGGCCAATGTCCTGCTGATGTATTACTCATTGAGGGCAGGGGTTCAGCTGGTTCTGGGAGAAGTTGGAGGCTGAAGAACCCAAGTCTTCCAGAGTTGTTGAGATGTTAAGGCCCCACATTTTTGTCTATGTCAAAACGACATTGGTTTTGGTGAAGTAGGGATTCTGGAGCCAGAGTAATGAGGATCTGAGTCCAGCTAACCTGCTCTAACTGTGCAGCTGTGGGCAAGAGATGGAACCTCTCTGGACTTTCATTTCCTGGCAGTGGGAACAATAATGTAGCTCCTATTTCAGGAAGTTGTGCAGATTAAATTACTTATTATAGACAGAACAGTGCCTGGAACATAAAATCAGTTATTTTTGTTGATTATCTATGATTCTTCTCAAGCAATTAGTTCTTGCTTTCAGTCCTCTCTTTTTTCTAGCATGTGCTTAGGTTCTTGATCTGTAAAAAGAGAATAACAAGTACATTGCACTTGTTTTTCTGATTTAATGACTTAATGTACACCAAGTATTATTCTACACACTACCTCTTTTTGGTAAAATCTATGGAGTCTGAACTTTTAAAATTTTTTTCTAGTTAGTTATACATGACAGTAGGACGCACTTTGACATATCATACATAAATGTAATATAATTTCTCATTCTTCTGGTTGTATATGATGTAGAACCACACCAGTCGTGTAGTCTTATATGCACATAGGGCAATAATGTCTGATTCATTCTACTCTCCTTCCTTCCCCCATACCCCACACCTTCTCTTCACTCCCTTCTACCTAATCCAAAGTAACTCTATTCTCCCCTACCCCCTACCCACCCCCCCTGCTTTATTGTGAATTAGTATCCATCTATCAGAGAAAACACTCATTAGGCCTTTGGTTTTTTGGGATTGACTTATTTTGCTTAGCATGATAGTCCCCAGTTCCATCCATTTACCTGCAAGTACCATAATTTCATTCTTCTTTAGGCTGAGTAATACTCCATTGAGTATATGTACCACATTTTCTTTATCCATTCATCTGTTGAAGGGCATCTGGATTGGTTCCATATTTTAGATATTGTGAGTTGAGCTGCTATAAACATTGATGTGGCTGTGTCACTGTAATATGCTGATTTGAAGTCTTTGGGCTATAAACTAAGGAATGGGATAACTGGGTCAAATTATGGGTCCCTTCTAAGTATTCTGAGGAATCACCATACTGTTTTTCAGAGTGGTGCACCATTTTGCAATCCCACCAGCAATGTATGAGTGTACCTTTTTCCCCACATCTTCACCAACATTTATTGTTGCTTCTATTCTTGATAATTGCCATTCTGACTAGAATGAGATGAAATCTTAGAGTAGTTTTGATTTGCATTTCTCTAATTGCTAGAGATGTTGAACATTTGTTCACTTATTTGTTGATCAATTGTATTTCTTCTTCTTTGAAGTGTTCAGTTCCTTAGCCCATTTTTTATTTGGTTATTTGTTTTTTGGTGTTAAGTTTTTGAGTTCTTTATGTATCCTGGAGATTAATGTTCTATGTGAGGTGCATGTGGTAAAGATTTTCTCCCATTCTGTAGGCTCTCTCTTCACGTATTGTTTCCTTTGCTGAGAAGAAGCTTTTTAGTTTGACTCCATCCCATTTATTGATTCTTTATTTTACTTCTTGTACTTTAGGAGTCTTGTTAAGGAAGTCAGATCCTAAGTGGACATGATAGCGATTTGGGCATAGGATCTCTGTTCCAGTGCCTAAGTCTCTGATTCATTTTGAATTGAGTTTTGTGCATGATGAAAAATAGGGGTATGATTTCATTTTGTGAAATATGGATTTCCAATTTTCCCAGCACCATTTGTTGAATGGGGCTATCTTTTCTATAGTGAATTTTCTGGCACTTTTGTGTAGTATGAGATAGCTGTATTTATGTGGGTTTGTCTTTGTGCCTTCCATTCTGTACCATTGGTCTACGTGTCTGCTTTGGTGCCAATACCATGCCATTTTTATTATTATGACTCTGTAGCATATTTAAGGACTGGTATTGTGATGTCTCCTGCTCCACTCTTCTTGCTAAAGATTGCATTGACTATTCTGGGTCTCTTATTTTTCCAAATGAATTTCATGATTGCCTTTTCTAGTTCTATGAAGAATTTCATTGGGAATTTAATCAGAATTGCATTAAACTTGTATAATGCTTGGTAGTATGGCCATTTTGACAATATTAATTCTGCCTATCCAGGAGCATGGGAGGTCTTTTCACCTTCTAAGGTCTGAGTCTGAACTTTTGATATCATAATATACAAGCTTATTCTAAGATTTTGCTTTGTTGGTGCCAAATAGGATGCATTCATTAACATAAAAATTGTATTCATTAATACATAAATTATTGTGACTTCAAAAATATTAATTTTTGCATCAAGTATGATTTTAAACATGAAGTAACTGCTTGAGGCAATGTTTAAAATGAAAAGATTATTTTCAAATCTGTGAAAATTTCCAAACTAAAATGGATTTTAACTCAAGCAAGTTCTACCACTATTGGCTGATTATTTATGATGGCCATAGCATTGTGCTGGATGGGGAAAGAGGGAGAATTAATCCTGACTGTGGGGAGCTTACTGTTTGCCTGGTTAGACCAAACAAACACATGAAACTGGCACATAAAGCAGAGGGCTGGGGATGTCGAGTCCCCAGAGTGCAGGGATGCAGGGAATCACATGGACCCATCTCAAGGGCAGCGGTTGAGTCTGAGATGAGCCTTGAAGGATGGTAAGAAAGTAGGCAGGTGGAAGAGGGGACAGGGCATCAGGTAGAGGAATAGGCCAAGCCAGAGCTGGGTGTGCCAATGTGTGTGACTGACAGGCTAGAGTGGGGCATCTTGAGAGGACACCAGTGCAGATCCTGGAAGTGTGGGAGGTCAGTATCTAGAAAACACATCTGGAATGAAAGATGGATGAATTCAGAGACTGAAGACAAAAGTGAAAGAATGAAACAGAGGAGATCAAAGGTGGAATAGGGTGGAGAGTTAGGACTCTGCTGTTATGGTTTGGATATGAGCTGTCTTCCAAAAGCTCACGTGTGAGACAGTGCAAGAAGGTTCAGAGGAGAAGATTGGGTTGTGAGAGCCTTAATCTAATTAGTGAATTAATCCTCTGATAGGGATTAATTGAGTGGTAACTGAAGTGGTAGGGTGTGACTGGAGGAGGTGGGAATTGGGGCATGACTTTGGGTATATATTTGTATCTGGCCAGTGGAGACTGTCTTTGCTTTCTGATCACCATGTAAGCTGCTTCCCTCTGCCACTCTTCCGCCATGATGTTCTGCCTCACTTCAAGCCCTGAGGAATGGAGCCAGTCTTTTATGGACTAAGACCTCTGAAACCGTGAGCCCTGAAATAAACTTTTTCTCCTCTAAAATTGTTCTGATCAGATCTTTTATTCACAGCAGTTTAAAAAGCTGACTAAAACATCTGCTGACAGAGGAGTGGCCATGGTGACCACACTGCGTTTCTGACCTTCCACTGTAAGTAACCTGGTGCTGCTTTGCTGAAGGCAGTTGCAGGGAAGGAAATAAGTGAGGATGGATAAACTTTTTAAAATCTTTTGTTTTCACCCAAGTAGGGATAATGCTATGTGACATCTGCAGATGCCTCCCCTTCTCTGTGAAGGGACACTTCTAAACCCTTGTCTCATTTCCATCCGAGCCCATGATGGAGTAACTTGTTAGCTAAGTAGATTTTTAGGTATTTAGTTCTTGCAAATATAAGTTTTCATTGGAGCTACTTAGAAACAAAACCCGGTGAAAGGAACTTAAAATCAGCATACTGCAGTGATGCAGCCACATCAATGTTTATAGCTGCTCAATTCACAATAACTAAACTGTGGAACCAACCTAGATACCCTTCAACAGATGAATGGATAAAGAAAATGTGGTACATATACACAATGGAAAATTTCTCAGCCTTAAATGTACCTGGCAGGTCAATGGATAGAACTACAGAATATCATGCTAAGTGAAATAAACCAATCCCCCAAACACCAAAGGCCAAATGTTTCTCTGATAAGCAGATGCTGATCCATAGTGGAGGGGCGGGTAGGGAAGAATGAAGGAACTTTGGATTGTGCAGAGGGGAGTGAAGGAGGGGAGGGGGTGTGGGGATGGGAAGGACAGTAGAGTGAGACAGACACTATTACCCTATATACATGTATGATTACACTACTGGTGTGACTCAGCACCATATACAGCCAGAGGAGTGAGAAGTTGTGCTCCATTGTGTATAGTGTGTCAAAACACATTCTAATGTCATGTAGAACCAATGAGAACAAATAAATAAGTTTTTTAAAACTGGTGAAAACATACTATTGTCCCTTCTACAGAAGGAAATTGAGGCAAAATCAAGTTGAAAACTTTGTTCAAAGGAAAACCAGTAAGCAGCAGAACTAGGGTACAGGTACTTCTGTCCAAAGCCCACATTCTTGCCCACTCTTCAGGGCTCAGCCATGGGAGAGGGCAAGGCCCCTCTGGGAACTGACATGGTGCTTCAATCAGTTTCTGTTGCTTTGTGTGCTTTGTGTTGCTGTGACTAAAAGAACTGGTAGGAACCATTAGAGGAGGAAAAGTTTATTTTGGCTTATAGTGTCAGAGGTTTCAGTCCATAGATGGCTGACTCCGTAGCTCTGGGCCCAAGGTGAGGCAGAACATCATGGTGGAAAAGCATGGCAGAGGAAAGCAGAGAGCTCCACTTACCAGGGACAAAATATAAACCCCAAAAGCACACCTCCAGTGACCCCCTTTCTCCAGCCATGTCCTACCTACCTGCAGTTATCACCTGATTGATCCGTATTTTTTGATTAAGGCATTGAATAAGCTCAAGCTCACATAACCTAATCTTGAATTGTCTCATGCACGAGCTTTTGGAGGACACCTCATGTCTACACCGGATCACGTGGTATCTCTCTCCACCCTCTGAAAGGAGAAGACCCTTCTCAACCTGATCCTCTCCCTTCCCCACAAAATACAGGAAGTGTTATGAACAAGTAAAGAAATAACTGATAATGGTACAAAATACTTATTATAAAATATTTTATAGATCTAGGAAAAAAATAAATGCTCAAAGCAGAAGCTTGCAGCTCCAGGAACTCCCACAAACTCTGACTTCACCAGGCCAAGAGGCTGCAGAGCTGCAACCTTGCAGGGGTTGTCAAGAATAAGCCACACGCAGGAATCCATCAAGATGAGCATCATGGGAGAAAAGCTTGCTACTACCTAATTCAAGTTCTGCCACGGAGATGGTGTTTTATGCTGTAGTTATTTCTCACCTGGACTATTGTTGGTACCTTGGAAAGCCCTTTCTATTCATCTGTCATGCTTTTACTGTCTATTCAAAGCACAGAGACACATTTATTTTTTCCCCCACCAGCCGTAATTCTCAAACCACCCTTTACTCAGGCAATTATACCAGCTTTCTGTTTCATCAGAGAATTCAATTTAAAATTTTAGTGCCAGTGGTTAAAATACTTACTTCATACATAACTTGAAGTTTGTATGGTTTTAATTCACATTTATGTTTCTGTTCACACTTTGCATTCTTTAATTGATTTGTTAGCTATGCCATCTGCAGATTTTAGGTACTTTGCTTTCACAAATGACTGCACCCTCCCCCCAAATCTGTTTTGAAAACTATTTCCCTCACCTTATTGCAATTAAGGATGTGCTATATTCTCATCTTCCGGAGAGGAACATTTTTTATAGCATTGCCTTCTTGGATCTTTATCCTGTTAGATTTTTATAGGTTTGGGCATATACAACAATAACTTTTTAACCAGAGAGTGTTTTGTTCCATGGGCAGGAGACCTTTAACTTTGGCTCTGTTACCTACACCACAGGTACCATGAAACCTAAGTTTCAATGGAATGAAGCAGTTGGTAGGTTCTTTGGGTAGCTTGATGAGCACCCAATTTGTAAATGTGAAGTCCCAAGTCCTAGAGCCTGTGTTCACAAAGGGCTCTCTTCAGGCTTATATTCCATAACCATGAGTGAAGGTTCCTTACCATGTTGATCTGCCTAGTTCCCAGCTTATTGCCTGGAGTCTGTCAGTAATCAATAAATGGCTGTTCAATGAGTAAACTATAAATCCAGATTGGTTATACTTCTAAAACAAGATATGGCAATGTTCAGCCTGGGACCAGTCACTAGACCCCTGAATGCCTTGAACATGCTATGACCTATAGGATGGAAGACCATGCAATGATCCCCTTCATTCCCTCTGTCTATAAAAGCAGTGACTGTAAGGGTCAGCCCTTCCATGTTTTCATTAGTGGTACAATTATGGATGACAACAATGAGTGAGGATCCTTTGCTCTGATACCCAAGAACATCCTTCAAAAAAATATAATTGAATGAATAAGTGAGTTTTAAATTCTTGCCCTCTTAAAGTTCTTTGTTCCAAATATTTATGACCAGAAAAAAAAAAAATCCCTCAAGATTCTTTGCCTGCATATAAATCTGTTTAGAGCAATGAATGGTTCTTAACTTGGCTTCACATCAGAATCACCAGGGGACCCTGAACACTTTTATTAAGCCTGAATTCCACCCTGGAATTCTGATTTAATTGATTTGGGGTATTTTTTGGCATAGGGAATTTTGACACTTTCCCAGTTGATTCTGTTGTGGAAGAAGGGTTGAGAACTGTTGACATAGAATATAATTTTTAAGTACTCAAGATGCTGGAACTGTAACTATGGGTTTAATTTTATATCACTATTGCTATTTTTGAGATTCTTTCCTATTACAGTACTTACAACTCATTAAACTGTTGAGGGAAATATTTTTCAATTCCAGTAGCAAATTTCTTAAAACAACTTGTTAAATATGCAGATCTTTAGACCTCCATTTTAAAGAGTGATTCCATATATTTGTGGTATATCTAAAAATGCGCATTTAAAAAAACACACCCAAGTTTGATTCTGTGCATACTAAAATTGAAGATATATGCCTCAGGAAGACATCTGCAAAAGTTAGAACAGGTTTAGGCAGTTCTAACAAAGAGCATGCCATGTGGTGGTCTTGTGATCTTCTCATAGGAATAATACTTAAGATCTTAAAAATACAGAGAAAAACATAGCTTTATAGTTATCTGTTGATCTTCTAGTAGTTTTTGAAATGCAAATCACATCCTGGCAACAATAAGAACTTTTGGAAAAAAGTATGAATCTCTTACACCCATGTAAAAAATCAACTCTATGGAAAAATATAAACTTAAAAATACAAATGAATTGAATAACTCCAATGCTTTAATTTTAAAAAACTGAGAATTTGAGACTATCATGTTAATAAAACAACCTAGTATTCTTTCCATTTATGCTTAAAAAATTAGTCTTTGATGCCCTGCTATTTTAAAGCATTAGACAAAAATTCAAGGCATCCAGTTATGTTAGACAAATTTAAGAACACTCAGAATAACAAACATTTTGAAGCTTTAGGACAAGCACATATTGTAGTTTAGGGCAGCAAAACTCCTCTAGCTTAAACTTCAGTGGGAATTTAGGGAAAGAAAACGGATTATTCAAGCTGGAACTACATCAAAATGTCAAGTTAACAGGTTTTGGTTTGGAATGGTGCCAAGGGATCTAACATCTGAATGGTCAAGGCCAAAGATTGCCAAATCATTTTAAAGATAATGTCCTTACCAGAATGCTGGAGCCTTCCTTATATTTCTTCTTAGCCTTTTCCTCTGTGCTTTACCCCAGGCTAACCAAGACCTGACAAAATCACATAGCAATTAATTGAAGCAGCTGCAAAGAAACAGCTGCAAAGAAAAATGCTAACACAGAAGTCGATGAATTCAGAAAAAAAATTAAAATTAAGACCAGTAATTTCCCCCATAATACTGAATGATGCATTTGGTTTTCTGTAAGTGCTTTTTGGCTTTTGAAGTTTGAATAACTGGAATTATATCTAAGATAGCATTATGTACAAATGAAGAACATTAGTAGGCTGTGGTTGCCATTATTTTTCTTGAAAACTTTCCCTGTTTTTCTAATTTCTAAAATTTGTTCCTTGGCCAGTACAATCTTCCATGACTCCCAGTCAATCCCGGCCATAGGATTGGGTTTCTCACTAAGTTAGTTGAATCATAGTGCCCATTTATATAATTGGCCCATTGGTTGGTTATATTATCCAATATTTTTAGAGTCCATTGTAGAATTCCTCAATTGAGAGATAGTGAAGCTGCCCATCCTCTATGATCAGGAAATAGAAAAGATGTCAAGACAGCGGAGAGCATCTTTGCCAGCATTTGGAGAAAGCCTGTTTTCAGTGAGAAGAAATAGGGCAACAGAGACAAGCAGAAAGTAGGGGATGATTTAGAAAATCTTGGAGGCACTGAATCTTGGCTTTTATTCCTGAAGTCTTGGTTTCCACAAGTTTCTGTGATTCTATGAGTTCTCTCTAGCATTTTTCTTTCTTTTTGCTGTAGGAACTAATAAATCCCTTTTGGCTTAATCTATACTGAATTGAGTGTCTAACATCTGCAACCAAAATTCTAACCTAGGATGTGATGAACCAAAAATACATCATTTTACAATGAGAAGAGATTAACTTGCCTAACAGCACATTACAATTGAATTTGGCTTTCTTTGTTTTTCAACCAATTGCCATGCTCTCAAGAAAAAGTTGACTTTGGAGGGTTAGTGGGGTCTACGTGTTTAATAACTCCCACCACATTCATAATTGGTTCCAAGTAGGCCTGCGAGTAATTGGGTAAACTGGCATCAACTCTGAATGAACACCCTCCTAGAATGTGGGGCTCTGGCTCTGTGTAGCACATTAGTTATTGCTCTACAGATAGATTTTAACTTAAATTTTATTCTAAAAGGGTAACAGAAATGAGTATAACTATTGTTCAAATTTAAAAATGTATTTATAAAACTTTATTTTGCATTTATAAAACAATTATTCAATTCATGAAAATCAACCAAAGTTCAGGCCCTAACACAATTTATTACAATAATCTTTCAGAGAATGAGCAGCATTTAAAAAAAAAGTTAATGAATACTTCAAAGACACAATGTAAAAATAGGAACATTAGTTCTAGTGACTAAAATTAAAGTATATAAATAATCTTTTTCAAAGAGGAAAATATACTTAAGGGAAAAAAACAACAGCATAATATGTGTAGAGCCGGAAATTTAAATATCAGTTTAGTTCCTCATTGCCAGCATGGCATTTATATCCCAGATGAGATTTCGTAATTGATCCATAATTTGCTTCAGCTGTTGATTCTTCTGTTTGAGTTTCTGTGGAAACAAAAGAATTTATCAAAAATGTTTCATGAAATATAGACCATAAAGTCAGAAGATTAAAATGTCATAAGCTAGGACTCCAATGATCCAGACAGAAGTTAAGCTAAACATTCCTGCAAGGCAGAAGGTCTCAACTCTTTCCTGCCCTCAAATACTCCCTGATGAGCATCCTGAATTCTAATTCAGCTCCAGTCCCCCACTCCATCTACTCCTCCACCTCCACCATCAAAAAAATAAGCTAAGCATTCAATTGCTTTAAAATCTAAGTATTAGATTGTCTAAGGGGCAGTGGTACATCACAGTACACAACACCCATTTGAGCCAAATTTCCTGAGTATTCAGACACTTGGCTCCTTCCCTAATTAAATGGATGACATTGTCCAAATTATTTTCACATCAGAAAAATGAAGGTAATAATTGAACCTATCTCACAGGAGTTGTTAGAAAGATTAAATGATCTGATTCATGTATGATGTCAGAACCTCCTGGCATGTAAGCAAGCATTCAACAAATGTTAGTGATAGAACAGAATATAAACTATCAATATAAAACTATAATTAAAAATACAATGTCTGATGCAACTGGTCTTTCAAAATTGTGGCAGAAGTCACTGTTTGTCCATAGCACGGAGTGCAATCTACTTCCAATTCTGAAAACAAAAGAGAAAACAGCACAGGGCTAGGTACAATGATCTTCTCAGCTAAGATCTGCTGCAGGTCTGGAATGCATGTGGCAGTATCTCTCCAGGTCTGTTCTTGGGATCTACTAGACTAGAGTCTATATGCTTCATTTTAAGCATTCTTCAAGCCCTATGTGGTAAATATCTGCTTAGGTAAAACAAGAAAAAAATAAAAGGTTTACTAGTTATTGTAACAACAATCATTATTGTTCAATAGCCTTTTGGTTACAGGAATGAAATGGTTAAAAGGGAAGCTAAAAAACCTCCCACTAGAAAATAGAAAAGGAATTTACAGACTTTAATAATCTTTAATAATGTTAAATTTAATTCATATTTGAAAGAAGAATGAGCACAACACAGTCATCACACATCTGGCCATACAGCACACAGCTTGACTCTGAGCCTCACTTTAACATGGCATTTCGGAAGAGAAACTTAGTACTTTTAGCTACTTGGTCTCATCTCTCAGTTTTCAGATGACCCATCTTCCAAGCTGTATCATCCTATTTAGAAGTCAGTTATTGAAGTAGTTGTATATATGATCAAATAAAGTTGACCCAGATTACTGGGACAGATGAGGAATGACTGTCTATAAAGTTTTTTTCATCATATATACCAAGGGTAGCATCCATCAAGGGTAGCATCACCACAGAGGAACCCAAGAGCAAAGGTGCAGTATTGAGAAATCGACAATCCTAATCCCAGTGGTTTTAGACAAATTTTGCTATGTGGTTTTAGACAAATTTTTTCTTAGCTCTCATCAACAGGATGGAACTGTAGAATCTAAGGTCCCTGTCAGTTGTATTTTCTGTATACCCACACATAAGATGACAACTGGCTACAGAGGCATGTGACAGATGTGGAGAAGAGCTATTGATGAATAAGAGGAAGAAAATGTAAACTGATTTAAAAACCTAATTTGAATTATTAAGTTCTGAATGATCTTGAATATCATCACTTTTGAAAGTTTCAAAACTTCAACATCAACTAGGAAGAAGTTTAAGCATAGTGACCAAATGCTTAGACTACAACCTAGTAAGGTGGATGGCAGAGGAAAAATATCAGATGCTATGGAACTCCAAAAGAAAAGACATTGCCCTCTTGAAAAGATCAGCAAACAGGAAAAATACATTTGGGGTCTAGAAGAGTTGGTGGTGAGCAAAGAGTAGAAGAAGGATACAGTTGGACTTGGCAGTGGGTAATGGAGACCCATTAAAATTCCTGAAAGACAAGAGAGATGATTAAACCACAACAAAAAGGTTAATAACTGTGTGGAATAGATTCTTCAAAATGCCTTCAATGGTGACCAAACTGCCCATGACAAAGGAGGAAGGAGAGGGCGTTATGTTTTAGACACAGCTAAAATCCATTCAAAGGCCAAGTCTGATAAATAAGCTCAGTAACTGCATGTGCAGAAAGTAATTAGGATTAGTAAAATTCTATTCCTGGGTGGTTAAAAACAGACTGTACACCAGTATCAGAAGAGGATTTGCAGATGGCTCACACAATGGTACCATGACTGGAATAAATGCAAAGTAGACTTTCAATAAGACTACTATCAAGAAAACTCACTTGGAAATATAAATTCTTATATACTGGTTTATTTTCTTTTTAATACCTCATTAATTCCTAAAAAATTAAGTAAGAGTATTTTCAAATTAATATTGAAGTCTCGGCAGTAGTAAAAGTTTTTTTTTAAGTATGATATAAAGTACTTGTAACAGTTTTTCTCAAAGATGTCATAAAGTTTTAAATTAAAAAATTAGCATAAAAGTAAAATAGCTAGAGTCAAAACACATCATGAAACTATCATCAGCAGAGCTGACAGTTATGCTTATTAGTGGTTAAACTGTAAATAAATTTTCATGACATGATATAGAATTTAATATATACAATCTTGCCACTGATTGATTTTAACAGAGGTTGACAGCTGCTATTTTCAAAATCCATCAGCTGTGCCTAATTTGTTACATTAACAGGTGAATGTGTAAGCAGAGTAGATACTTACAAAATATGTTTATGCTAAGTCATACCATGTAATTTAATAGTCATACAAAGGATGTGACACTTGACCAAAAATGCTTTAATTTCTAAATACCTGGACTTGATTATATATCAACCCTGAAAATGCTGCCCACTCTCTCTTTCAGTCTTATTTTACCATCAACAGAATAGCCTTAAGCAAAATAAAACATATTCTGATGTCCCCAAAGCATAAACTCCGAAACAAGAATTCATCCTTTACTTGGGCATCAGGGCTTACAGATTCCAGGATATATAAAGAAAAAATTTAAAGTATTTAAACCAAAAAAGTTAATAAAACCAGGCCATTTTGTTATCTGATGGTCTACATCAACTTTGTGTGCCTCAAAGTTTCAGGTACTATGGTAGCCACAGGTAACGAGCATTGTTAGAAACTAGATAAAACAGATACTCTGTTCTGTACAACTTCATGCACATGATATAACTATACTGAAAATGACAAGGATGAAATAAGGAGTATAAATATATTCATTTTATTTAGAATAAAAAGAAATATGCATTATAATAAAACTGAAGATATTTAATTGAATATGAAAACAATTCTATTACTAATTATAGATGTATAAAGCAACTTAGTTATCTAAGTAAGTAAATGCCAATGTATTAAAAATATGCTGCAATACTGCTGTTTCTATAAAGATCCATCAGAACATGACATAGGTACATGAAACAGGGGCTGCTTTCCATTAGAGAGCCTTAGGTTCTCCAAGGAGAAACCTATCCATTCATCTGAAGCATGCATGAGGGCAGAGAACAATTCAGGCGCGTTCATGGTAGAAATTGATATTTGGGATAATGCTTTGTACACAAAAGTCACTCAAACACTTGAATATTTGAATATTCAAACAAAAAGTAAAATATACAGTTTTCCCTAAATCTAGAAGAATGGAAAAAAAAGCAAAAAAAGAGAGACATGATTATTATTAAAAATTTTTCATTTTTATACTCCACATTTAAGTAGGCAAGAAGTATTTGGGGTGTTTCAGTGTAGATAGCTGCAGTGGTTTGGATGAGTGTCCCCAGAAGGCCCAAGTCTTAAAGGTTTGGTCCCTAGCCCTTAGTGCTACTGGAAGGTGGTGAAGGTTTTGGGTGACTGGAGGTGTGCCCTTGAAGGGGCTGTGGGGTTCTGGTCTCCCCCTCTCTCCCTCTTTCCTACCTGACTATGAGGTGAATGTGCATTCTCCAACACATCCTCCATGATATACTATGCCACTACAGGTAGTCCCAAAGCAATGTGGGCATCAGTCATGGCCTGCAAACTCCAAAACTGTCATCCAAATAAACTTTTCCTCTTTTCAAGCTTTTTATTTCATATATTTGTTACAGTAATGGAAAGCTGACTAAAATACTAGTAAAATTCTGTAAACTTTAAAACTCTAGTACCTACTAAATAAAAAGCAAACCATTACGTGCATAAATATGAACGTGCTTTGATTAACATAAAGACAAAATTTTGTTTATGAATACAGATATTCAATAATACTTGACAAACTGAATCTTAATCGTATACTTTAGAAGGAAGATAGGTTGTAAAGAAGTTGGAAAAAAAGAATAACATGCATTATTGGTGTTAATTTGCTTTTTAGCAGTTAACTTTCTGCTTTCTGGGGACTAAACTTTAAGTTATCCAGATCGTAGCCCTGTCCCATCTTTTACCTCTGCTCACCACCTAATTAATTCTTCAGTGCTTTCTTAAAATACAGGAATAAGAAGAGTCCCAGCAACTACAAAGTGCTTTGAGGCCAGCAGATGAGCACTTCCCCATGCCCCCCAAGACAAGACACGTTCCCCCTAAGTTTTCTTTTAAAAAACAATTTCCATAGAAATATAGAGTGTGGATTTTAATCTGATTAATTTAAAATATCTAAACTCATTCTTTCCTCATTGTAATTGCAATTGAATGATAAAACAAAAAAGTGTTTCCTAAAGTTAAAAGCACACAGAACCTGGCTTAATGTCTGAACTATATATGGGAAAACAAAATTTGGAATACTAAATTTTATTACATGAATAAACCTCAGAAATGCTGCATATCTGTTTGGTGTACTGAAAAAATCCTGATCCAGAAAAATATTGTGGTCAAGATACACACATGGATCTCTTCCTTTTCTCAAAGCTCCAGTGAAAATGGCAGAGTTGGAAAAAAACGAAAGTTATACACCCATGGGGAGAGAAGCTACTGGAAAGGAAATAGCAGCAGATGCAAGGAGGTAAAGTTTAGGATAAAAAGAAAAGAGAGGGTTAGTCAATGACTTGGCAGAGAGGAAGAGTCCACAACCCAGCAGGTACAGGAGGATGCCATTGAGAATAGGGATGAACCACCCCAGAGAATGAGGGACAAGGACCATGTCAAAGGCACCAAGTGAGGCCTAGGGTGAGAACTGGGAGAAGGACTCAAAGAGGTGTACCAGTAGAAGAGCCCCAGACACCTCACCAACAGGTGGTTGCATACCTTCTCCCCCGCCATGCTCTCTCTCACCTTCTTATTTAGGCATGGAGACATTCACATTTCCTATTTCTAAATTTTTATCATTTGCTGCTCAAAATGTGCTGCACACCAGCATATTTGTGCTTAGAAAAGAGAAAAGTAAATGGGTTGTCATGAAGGAGGCCTGTGAGGTTCTTTTAAGAGTTTTCTTGACTAAATTTGTCATCTCTTCTGACTGTTCAGACATTTCTGCTTACCTTTTAGTTCTTGGCTACATTCTAAATAGAATGAATCTGCCACAAAAACAACTTCATGTTATTCTATAATTCAAATTATGTTCTGAGTTACAATGGACTCCTTAGTATTTTTTATCAAGAATTCTGAAATATAAAACATATAGGTGAAGCCAGGTGTGGTGGCGCATGCCTGTAATCCAAGCGACTTGGGAGGCTGAGTCAGGAGGATCGTGAGTTCAAAGCTAGCCTCAGCAACTTAGCGAGGCCCTTAGTAACTCAGTGAGACCCTGTCTCTAAATAAAAATACAAAGTAGGGCTGGGGATGTGGCTCAGTGGCCGAGTGTCCCTGAGTTCAATCCCTGATTCAAAAAAAAAAAAAAAAAAAATAGGTGAATAACTCACTTTATTTACTTCAGCAATTTCCCGTCTCTCTTCACTAGCAAAACGTGGCAGGCTGGCTCGATCATCATTCTTTGAGCCCTCTTCTTCCACATATGGAATAAGTTGCTGAAGAGTGAGGAACCAAAATTAAGAGTCAAAAACATGACCCAAATTATCCAATTTAGGATGTATCAGATTAATGTCAATTTTCACACTTTTAATAGTATAAAGATAAATTTCAATTCTCACTATTACCTGAAATAACAACTTTAAAAAGTTTATCATTTCAATGCATTTTACATATTATCCTTCAGGTTTCTTTTGCAAAAGGCCTTTATAACGTTGGCTGTCACACATAATTAAATACTATCTTACTCATTCAATCATCAAATATTTAATTGGCAGACATTGGATAAGACACTACAAAACTAAAGTCAAGTAAGATTTGTGATTCATGACCCTAAGAGAGTTATGGTTTGAGATAAGTAAGATGGGCTCTTTTCTTCTATACTAGAAGGAAAGACCTGCATGAATGTGTACTATATAAATGTTATTAACTTGAGATCTAACTTCAGTATACGTGCAAATTTTTAGATGTCTTAACTTCTTTTATTAAGAAGAAATTAAGAAACCAATGAAAATAAGAAATTAAGAAACCAATGAAAATAATGGCAGAATTATAATTAAACATGTGTGGTTTGTGATGAAGTTCAGTGATGAAGCCCCTTGTTAATGTGACAGAATTCAGGAATTAACAGACTCTGTCATCTGGTATTATAAGTGGGAACAGGCCAGAAGCATTTAACTGGTCAAAGTGGTAGTCGCCTGGCCAAACTTCTTCATATTCTTGGGACAAATACAAACTTATCCACGTCTACATTCCCTCTCCCTTTCCTATCCTAATACAGAGCTGCCTTTCCTTCTTCAGATAATTAATGTGCATGCAGTCTGTGCTGATACTTCTGCCCTTGCCTTTACTTATTCACCTTCCTTCAGCCTCTCCCTATACTTTTCCTCCTTTATCATCTAACTATGTTCCAGTCTTTTCCACTTGGAGGGCAAAAACTCCCCAAACCCTTGCTTCCATCTTTCCTTCCATCTACTTCTTTCCTCTCTTATTTTTTTATCTATGCTTCTCCAATTGTTGGCTCCAGCTCTTTACTCCCTGTTTAATCTTCAAACCACTGTGATCGGACTTCATGCTGCATGTTTCACAAAAGCTCTCTCTACTCAAATGTATCAACAATTTTCATCTAGCAAAACCTAGGGGATCATTTCTATTCCTTATTTTCCTCAACTTCTGGAGCATCTGACAATGTCAACCATATTCCTGATCTTCCTCTCACATCTTTGACAGATTCTTTTTAGATTCTTTTGCGGTTTAATTCTTTCTCTGTTCATCTCTTACAGGCTGATCATTCAAAAAGAAAGCACTGAATCTATGAAATTGTCCTTTACAGGTAGTGAGAGAACATCTAAGCTACCTTAGGTGACAAAGATATGCCAATAGGAAAATGCCACTTAGAGAAATATCACACAACTAGTTAACGAGGTACATCTATAACCCAAGACTAAATTTAGAAAATATATATTTCAAACAGAACGATTCCACCTGGCTACAAATCAAACTAAATTAATACTGATTAAAAATCTTTTATCTGTAAAACTCTTTCATGAAAACCATTTTAAAGGTAATTTATAACACTATTAAAACTCCTGGTTTTTTTAAAAAGTGCAGATTTAACTAAAATGAGATGCTGTCAACCATGACAAAAATTGTCAGACAACCCTTTCCTCCCAATACCACCAACAAAAAGTCACAATCAGCCTTCAAGTCACAGTCTAGAAGAAATTATTAATGTGAAAATATAGCATTAACTCTACACATATATATCACATTTTCATCTTCTCTGGTCAAAAGGGAAACCAATAGAAATTCAAAATCTGGAAATATTACCAAAAAGGAGAAAGAGAAAAGAAAACTACAAATATCCCCACACAATCTCACATCCTCCATTCATGCTCCCCCTCTCACAAAACTCACCTCCACTGGAATGGGGTCCATCCCCCCACAGTTTTCATTGCATTTGTCATAAACCAATCTGAGCTTCCGGAAGAGAATAGAAAGTTGCCGAAGATGGTCCTGTAGCTTTGTTAACCGGTCTTGGTATGTTCCAGTGTGGTAAGTGACACCGTTTGGCAGCTTAGCAGGCAAAATAGAACAATGAAAATAAAGAAATGTTAATCAAGATTTTCTATAGGTAAAGCTAACAAACAATTTCTAAGTACTGCATAAAAGCAAACTATTGATAAAAGACATATTACATAGGCTTGAATAATTAATTTTCTGTTTTAATCATTTTCTAAATTTTCCATTCCAAATATAATAGTTTAAAAGGAGGTAGATCCTCTTAATATTATTTGAAATATTATCTTATTATCTGAAATATTGTTAGGATTTTTCAGAAATTTTCAAGTATTAAAACACTCTGCATGTTTCAAAGTAATGTGATAAAATGCCAAAGGCAACCCACTCTATTATTAAGGGTTCATTCACCAATACAATGGAGGATTTCTTACCATGAACTCTCAATTTATGAACTTTCCCAGACACTAACAATTCAGAGAAAAGTTTAAGTATATCCCTGCGTTCTTGTTTGGATGATAGTAAGGAGCACATGATTATATCTTGTATAGAGAAGCACTTTGTACCTTTATTGTGGCATTTTTTAGGTTTTGCCCATATTTTCTATTTAATAAAGGCTGGAACTTATATTTGCATCGCCACATGTAGAACAGTACAAACACATACACAGTTTTTAATATACAGGCTGAATTATTTTACTTTAGTGAGCTATTTTTCCACAAATCTATACTTAACACTTCATTAAGAAGTGTGTGTCATGAAAAAGAACTCTTGATAAAATCTGTCCTAAAGGAAAACAATCCTTTGGTATGCAAACAATCACCCTCCTCCAATTTGCCTACTTAGTAAATCTGGATATTAGTTTTATATCAGCTTCTTAAAAGAAAGGAAAAATTGATTCAAAAAATTCCTGCATACTTTTAATGTGTGAGGCACTGTTCTAGTAACTGGGGTAGCAGTGAACATGACAGAAATGAGGTTTCCATATTACACAGCATACATGGTTAACAGCCCTTAAGATCCCTGTTAAAAACTGAAAAACTCAACAATAATTATCTCACTCATGACCACAGATGAAAACTCATAAATACATCACCATATACCTCTAGACACCAAAAAAATTCAACTAAATTCAATATCAATTCTTAAATATAAAACGCAATAAAATTCCTCAGTATAATAAAATATATTTCATCTCAGTTATAAACTCAGCACATGGTTAATGTGGAAACATCAGAAGCATCCTGCTAAGGTCTGGAACAGAAAAGGATGTCTAATAAGACCAATAATACTACTAATGAACACTGTTCTAGAGAAACTGGCCATTGTAATTAGAGAAGAAAAAGTAAGGGGGGAGTTTGAAACAATAAAAAAGAAGCCGTATAATCATCACTATTTATAAATGATATGACAACAACTGGTAAAAATAAAATAATTCAATAAGGAGATGAGTACAAAAATAATAGAGAAAAATAGCTTTGCTTTCACCTATAAAAATAAACCAAAAGAAAATGGTCATAACAATGGCAACAAAAATGACAAAAGATCTCGAAATAAATTCCAAAAAGCCCAAGATAAAAATGAAAACTAACATACTTCTTAGGGAAATAAAGGGCATTCCATGTTCTTGGTTGGCATATTAAGACTCGACATCATAACCATATTGTCTTTCTAGGTTGAATGAACCTAATAAAAGCACTAAGAGATTTTTCTTAGAATTAAAGCTTATTCTAAAGTACATATAGAAAATTAAACAAGCAGGAAGAGCCAGGGATATTCTGAAAAATCAATGTAAACACAATGGAGCCTCAAAATACAAAAGAAATTGTGGCATGAATACTTAAAAGTCAGGCAGATATGTGGAACAGAACATCCAAGAAAGACTCATTTGTATAAAGTAGCATGTGAATGAATAGATGAGGAAAATGAATTAATCAGCCTTTTGAAAAACACGGCTAGGGCCATACCTCACACATCACAATAGGATAAATTCCACAATCATCAAAGTTTTATTTATTTATTTATTATTATTATTATTATTATTTATTATTATTATTTTTTGTGTGGTGCTGGGGATTGAACCCAGGGCCTTGTGCTTACAAGGCAAGCACTCTACCAACTGAGCTATGTCCCCGCCCCATCAAAGTTTTAAACGTAAAAATTGAAACAAAAAACCCCAGAGTCGGGCTCCATGGTACAAGCCTGTAAACCCTGTAGCTCAGGAGGCTGAGGCAGGAGGATTGTAAGTTCAAAGCCAGCCTCAGCAACTCAGTGAGACATTGTCTCTCGATAAAAATACAAAATAGGCCTGGGGATGTGGCTTAGTGGTTGGGTGCCCCTGAGTTCAATCCCTGGTACACTGCCCCCCTAAAAAACCCCCAGAACTCTTCCTAATTTTGAAGTGGGGAAGGCCTTCCTAACTAGTCATGGAATCTAAAAAGATAAATAAATCCAATTTTTTAAAAGTTTTTTTAATAAAAGGTTTTTTTTTTTTTTTATGGAAAAACTACCATAAGCAGAGCCAAAAAATTTTTTTAAAAAACAAGAACAATGAAGACTGAAAAAATAAGCTTACAAGTTACATCATAAGCAGCAAGTTTCTCTAACATGAAAATAGTTAAGTCCTACAAACCTGTGAACAGGGTAAAAAAGACGTTCCACAAAATGATGAAAAATATGGCCAAATAACATATATAAATAAGCATTTAGGAAAAAATAAAGTATAAATGATTTATACATTTATGAAGAAAAAATCAAATTCAATCAAATTAGGAGAAATGTAAGGAAAATTTTTACCTATTAAGTCATCAAAGATCCAAAACTATAATGTACTATGTTGATCTCAGTCTTGATATGGTAGCATAAACTAGTACAATCCCCATGGAGGGCAAGTCATCAAAACTTATCCAATTATAAAAGCACATAGTTATATCAAAAATGTATCCTAAGGTACACTTGCACATTTGGGTAGGAAATTATTTGCTGCAACATAACAGTGAGAAATTAAAAGCAGCATAAATGCTCTCACTAGAGAACAGGTTTAATAAATTACAGGATTTCCATGCAGTAGAACACCATACGCTATAAAAAGCAAAAGGGAGAACTTTCTGTACAGACATGAATAAAGATCAAGACACATTAAATGCAAAAAGCAAGGTACAAAATTGTGCATAATATACTACTATCCGTGCAAAAGGGGGGAATGAAAAAATATACATACACATTTGCTTAAATATGCATAAAGTATCTAGGAGGATACATGAAATTAGTAGTAAGCATCATTAACAACCACTGCCTGCAAAGATGGATTAGGTACCTAGCTAATAGGAATGGAAGGGAGGATGTTCACTGGAATGTCCTGTTTCATTTCTGAATTCTGAATGTATTATATATGCTAAAAATAAAATAAGAGATTTAAAGGATAATAAACAGAACCAAAGCAATGCCATTTTTTCACAGGGAATCTTAATCAGGGATTTAGGGATAATTGGGGAGATATTCTTTAACTCCCCAAACTTATTTTCAAAATGTGTTTTTGCATTTTTCTTCGAAGAGTCCATGGTTTTCATCACTCTTAAGAAGAAAACAGACACCTAACATCTAAAGAACCACTTTTCTAAAATAAATGCTTGGAAATAAACCTTAGTAGATTGTACTTAGGCCATTCTAACTTTATGGATTAATAATACAGAGGATGATTTCAAATGTGAATAGTTAAAAAATAATATAGTTTATTCTTCTCCTTAGAGAGGAATACTTTCCAAAATCCCCAGTGGAAGCCTGAAACCAGGGATGGTACAGAATCTCATATATATATATATATATATTTTTTCCTACATATAGAAACCCATGAAAAAGTTTAATTTAAAAATTAGGCACAACCTGGGCATGGTGGTGTACTCCTGTAATCCCAGCAACTCGGGAGGCTGAGGCAGGAGGATAGCAAGTTCAAAGCCAGCCTCAGCAACTTAGCAAGGCCCTAAGCAACTCAGTGAGACCCTGTCTCTAAATAAAAATACAAAATAGGGCTGGGGATGTGGCTCAGTGGACAAGTGCCCCTGAGTTCAATCCCCCATTCCAAAAAAAAAATTAGACACAATACATACGAACAACAATAACTAATAGTAAAACAGAACAATTATAATAATATACTGTAATAAATATTTTGTAAATGTGGTCTCTGTTATGGTATGAATCTGACTGTCCCCCAACGGTTACCTGCTGAAGCCGAGGTTGCTAGCCTGTGGCTCTATTAGGAAGTGGTACTACCTTTAGAAGTGGGGTCTATCAAGTTGATTTTCTCAGGTATTTTGTCACAACAGTGGAAAGCTAACACTCCCTCTCTGTCTCAAAAAACCTGGTTAACATTTTTGGACCATGGTTGATCATGGGTAACTGAAAATGTTGATAAAGGGAGCTACTGTATTAACCAGTAGTAAACAGATGATTTGCAGTTAAGAGCATCCTATTGGTGTCACCTCCTCTTATAGTATATTGGAAGGAGCACATTGTTCTTGCCTTTTTGGTCAACTGCAATGTGCTCCACAGGCCTTAGGTATGTCAGACCGTGCAAATAATTATGTTAGCCCCCTACCAATTAGCTTTGAATATAGATCCACATGCAAGCTAGAACTTGATAACACATTTTGAAAGAATTTAGTTCTGTGTAGGCATGACGTGAATTGTATCTGTTTTAATAATGCAGACAATTTGATAGCAGATTTGTAATGTAAGGAGGTTAACAGGAAGTTACTTCTGTCTTTAAAATTCATTTTCCTTAACTATAAAATATAGATAAAAATATTTCTTGAAAATGTCTCTACAATTATATACTTCACCAAGAAAAGTACTTGATAGATGAAAGCTATTTCTACTCCTGGCCCTAATTTAGTACTTTACATATAGCAGGTTAAAAAAAATCAAGAAATATATTACATGCTAAATTCTAAGACATCACTTAATTCACATTTTAACCATTTAAGATATGAAGCTATTCGTTTTTTAAATAACTGCTAAAGAGTTTTGATCTTCTCTTGAATTTTCTTTGTATTATATTTCACATTGCCTTATTGATAATGATCTTAAAAGACTTCCACAAAGCTGGGCACAGTGGCCTCTCTTCTTCTAATCCCAGTGACTGGAGATCCTGACTCAAACTAAAAAAATAAAAAGGACTGGGAGTGTAGATCAGTGGTAAAGTGCTCCAGGGTTTACTTTCAAAGTAAAAAAAAAAAAAAAAAAAAATTCACAAAACAGTTACTCATAAAATCAGGAGAAAAACTCCTAACCACTTAAAAAAAAAAAGGCAATAAAATACTTAAATACTTACTAGGCATTCATAGAAGTAAAACTGTTAAATTCTCAAGACCTGGTTTCAAATTTGCCACTGACTGGTTTTGGGTATATCACTTTACCTCTCTGAACTACAGAATCTTCATCTGTTAAATAAGGATGATATCTGCATCTCATAACATGTAGATAAGCAAGCATTAAAAATGGATCAGCCAGGGCTTGGGGATGTAGCTCAGTGGTATAGCACTTGCCTAGGATGGGTTCAATGTCTGGAAAAGCAAAAATAAAATAAAAATAAAAATAAAAATAAAAAAGTCATACAGTTATCCAAAGGGCGCTAAGACAATGGGATACCTAAATGCAAAACAATGGATTCAGACCCATACCTATTACTATAACCCTTCCCCCCCAAATTAACGTAATATAGGTTTTAAACCTAGCTATATAAAAACTAGAACTGCAAAACTTCTAGAAGAAAGTACTGAAGAAAATATTGGCACTTTGGGCTAGGTAGAAATTTCCTAGGTATGACATCAAAAGCAAGCTCTGAAAAGAACAAATCAACAAGCAGAATTCCATCAAAATTAAAAATGGCTGTTCCTCAAAAGATAATATAAAGACAATGAAAACAAGCCAAAGACTGTAAGAAGTATCTGCAAAACAAAAAGGCATACAGTATTAAGTGTGGATGAGGATGAGGAGTAAACAGGACCCTTGAACGCTGCAAACTGAAATATAAACAGGTCAGCTACTTTGGAAAATTTTTAAAAATGTTAGAGATATAACACAGGATCCCATGAGTATACTCCTAAAAATATCTATTCAGGAAAAAGTGAAACATGTGCACACAAAGGTTTGTAAGCAAACATCCATAGCAGCATTATATACAATGGCCCCAAAGTGGAAACAACCCAAAGGTCCATCAACAGAAGAACAAACTGTGACATATTTATACAATGAACCACCACTCGGCTATTAAAAGGAATAACTTATTGATGAGCGCTGAGACAAAGAACCCAGACAAAAGAAATCTACACATGGTATGATTCTATTTATATAATCCTAGAAAGTACAAATTAATTTTCTATGTCAGAAAACAGTGGTTACTCGAGGAAGGAGGATGGGAGACAAAGATTTCACAGGGGCACCAGGAAACTTTTAGAGGTGAGATGTTCACTATTTTGACTGTGGTGATGGTTTCACAAATGTATTGATTTGGGTCAACCCTTTAAATGTCTTACTGTATATTAGTTATGCCAAGAAAAGGAAGGGACTTTTTTATTGCTTAGCAAAATGTGAATTCTTCAGCTCCTTAAACTGCCCCCTCTCCACAGAAAAAATTCTGCTGGAAAAAAATTTCAAATAAACTAAAGAGGGAAGTGAAGTGCGACCCACCTTGTCTTGAATGGTATGGGATTTACACAACAACCAGAGAACTCGGTTAAATCTAGAAAATGCGGCTCCGATCTTCCAGAAGTCCGGTCACCCCTACAGACATTTGGGGCCTGGCACATCTTTGGGGGACACTTCTGAGGGTACATGGGGACACCTACACTTGAGGTCTGCCCGGGGCAGCGCCACTGCCGCCCCGTCTTCCACTCACAGAAGCACCCCGCCAGCTGCTCGTCCGCTCACCTGCATGTTCCTGAGGAGCTGGAAGATCTCCATCGTGCGGTACACGATGTCCTGCACAGTCTCCTGCCCGATCCTGCAAAGCGACGCCGTGTTGACCTCCCGGGCGGCCTGCTGCGCCTGGGGCCCGCCGAAGGGCCCGGGCGCCATCCCCGACGCGGCCAGTGGAGGGGTGGACATGACGCGGCTGCGGCCCCGGGCCCCGCAGGTGTACAAGGCAGGCGTCAGGGGATCGGCCCGGAATTGGGCCGCTACAGGCCTCTCCTGGGCAGGAACTTGAAAGCCCCGGGCCTACCGATTTCAAAACAGCCGGCGCCACTTCCGCCCTCCGTGACACAACACGTCATAAAAACGTCACGGGCACACGGCCCACTCAGAGGGCCTGGGAACCCGTCTCCATGCGCAGCCGGACGGGATTGGACCCGGCGGGCGAGACGGAGGGGTTAAGCAGCCAATCGCTAGTAGCGCTCCGGCCGGAGGGGGCGGTACTTGTGGTGGAGGTGGGGTAGACTTACCCTTAGTTGTTACCTAGAGTCAGACCTTCTTGGAATTCGGGATGGATCTTTGTTGGATTCCTTGCTCAGCATTTTCTCATAACAAACCAGTGAGGTTCATGGTATTATTGTCATTTTACAGCTAGGCGGTGGACTCGAAATGACCAAAGTACTTGTTAACTGCCCGCCGGCAGCATGTACTGGCAATCTTGAATTGGAACAAAATTTCTGGTCTTCATGCTTCACAGTGACATGATACCGACCTCTCGGATTGCTTTTGGGCCCGTGTGCCAATACTTTCCCATCAAAGTAAAAAAAAAGAGCTCGATATACATAGACTCACTCTCCTTTCTGTCTCTAATATTTATTATAGTAGTTCCCTTTTAGTAAGTGGATAAATTCAAATACACCCAATGGATGCCTTGAACTATAGATCTGATCCAATGTAGTATTTTTTCTATACATTCATGTTTATGATAAAATTTATTAGTTACAGTAAGAGATTAACAACAACTAATAGAATAAGTATAACAATATACTGTGATTAAATTATTTAAAACTTAAGAATTGTTTATTTCTGGAATTGTTTCATTTAATCTTTTTGGACCATAGTTGAGCTTGGATATCTAAAACTGCAGAAAGTGAAATTTCAAATGGGGGGGCTGGCTACTGTACTGTGATGTTTTACATAATTTTGGCTTGTTTGCTTTTCCTCACCCTATTCACACACACTGAAATGCAAAAGTTCAAGGGCTTCTTGATGTGAGGGTGCTAACAATTTAGGATATTAGGAACAACGTGAAGGGATTAAGTTGGGACCTGATTGTAGATAGATGACGGGTGTTGAACAATGGGTTTGGAGTTTTTCCTTTGAAGGAAATGGGGACAAGGAAGGTGTTATGGTTTGGATATGAGGTGTCCTCCAAAAGTTGGGTGAGACGATGCAAGAAGGTTCAGAGAAGAAATGATTGGGTTGTAAAAGTCTTAACCCAATCAGTGATTTAATCCTCTGATAGGGATTAACTGATGGTAACTGAAGTGGTAGGGTGTGGCTGGAAGAGGTGGGAATTGAGGCAGCTTTGGGTATGTATTTTGAATCTGGAGTGTGGACTCTCCCCTTCCTGATGATGCCAGATGCTTCCCTCTGCCATATTCATTTGCTATGATGTTCTGCCTCACTTCAAGCCCAAAGGAATGTAGTTGGTCTTCTATGGACAAAGCCCTCTGAAACCGTGAGCCCTCTTCCTCCTCTATAATTGTGCTGGTCAGATCCTTTTGGTCACAGCAGCGCAGAAGGCTAGTGGCAGCACCCTGCGAGGTAAGGAGATTTCCCAATACTTTACAGAATCTGAAAGGAGTTTAGCTGTAGGATAAGGGGTAAGAAATACAGCTGAAGGTTGGAAAACCTGGGAGGATCTTCTAAGTCACATCAAGCAATCTGGACTTTATTCTGAGTGAATCATCAAATCATTGAAGAGTGTCAAGGAGGGAGGAATAGTTACCCCAAATATTCAATTTAGAAGTTTTATTCTGGCTACTGAAAGGAGAATGGATAGTGGTGTGTACTGTTCCCCTTCTCCCTCCCAAAAAGGGCTGATGATGATGACCATGATCTGAATCCTAGAAGTGGCACAGTGGGTAACCCTGAATAAACACTTAGTAAGTAGAATCTGGAGAACTTAATGTTGACTACATTGGGAGCATGAGGAGAGCAAGTAATCAAGGATACACATTTTTTTTTTAAGAAAATCACATTCTTACACTGAATTCATCCCTAATTATTTCCTATTATTGTCCTCTCAATAGATGTACTTTATATTTTTGCTGTTTGACAATTTCAGCCAGAGACATGGTGTAATTAAAATGAGGTGGGAAACAATTCTTTTTTTTTCAACTTGCATTTTTAAATTTTCTTATACATTTTTTCTCTTTCCCTTTTTATTTTGTTTGTACTTTTTAGTTATACATGATAGAATTCATTTTGATATAATTATACAAGCATGGAATGCCTCTTATTCTAATTAGTACCCCATTCTATGTATGTACACAATGGTGGGATTCACTATGGCATATTCATATATGTATATAGGAAAATTATTTTGGATTAATTCCACTGTCTTTCCTTTTCCTATACACCCTTACTTCCCTTCATTTCCCTTTGTTTAATCTATGATACATCTATTCTTCACCTCTTCCCCCTTATTGTGGGTTAGCTTTCACATATCAGTGAAAGTATTTGACCTTTGGCTTTTTGGAACTGGTTTATTTCACTTAGCATGATAGTCTCAAGATTCATCCATTTACATGCAAATGTCATAAAGTCATTTTTTTAAGTAGGATTTTTATTCTGGTTTTACATGACAGTAGAATGCATTTTGATACATCATACATAAATAGAGTATAACTTCTCATTTTTCTAGATGTACATGATGTAGAGTCAAACATGTCGTATAATCATATATGCACATAGGGTAATAATGTCTGATTCATTCTACTATAATTCTTACTTCTACACCCCTCCCTTCACTCCCGTCTGTCTAGTCCAGATTACCTCTATTCTTCCCTGTTCACCCCTCTTAGTATCTGTATATCAGAGAAACATTTGGCCTTTGGTTTTGGGGATCAGCTTATTTCACTTAGCATTATATTCTCCAGCACTATGCATTTACCTGCAAATGCCATAATTTCATTCTTCTTTAAGGCTGAGTAATATTCCATTGTGTATATATGCCACATTTTCTTTATATATTCATCTGTTGATGGGCATCTATGTTGGTTCCATAGTTTACCTATTGTGAGTTGAACTGCCATAAACATTGATGTGGCTATATCACTATAATATGCTGATTTGAAGTCCTTTGGGTATAAAGCAAGAAGTGGAATAGCTGGGTCAAATAGTGATTCCATTCCAAGTGTTCTGAGGAATCTCCATACTGCGTTCCATAGTGGTTGCATCAATTTGCAGTCCCACCAGCAATATATGAGTGTACCTTTTCCCCCACATCCTTGCCAACATTTATTGTTGCTTGTATTCTTGATAATTGCTTATCTGACTGAAGTGAAATAGAATCACAGTGTAGTTTTGATTTGCATTTCTTTAATGGCTAAAGATGTTGAACATTTTTTCATATATTTGTTGATTGATTGTATTTCTTCTTCTATGAAATCTCCAGTTCCTTAGCCCATTTTTGATTGGGTTAATTTTTTTTTTTTTTGGTATTAAGTTTTTTGAGTTCTGTGTATGTCCTGGAGATTAATGCTCCATGTGAGGTTCATGTGGCAAAGATTTTCTCCAATTCTGTAGGCTCTCTCTTCACTTTATTGATTGTTTCCTTTGCTGTGAAAAGCTTTTTGTTTGATTCCATCCCATTTATTGATTCTTGATTTTACTTCTTGTGCTTTCGGAGTCTTGTTAAGGAAGTCAATTCCTAAGCTGACATGGTGGAGATTTAGGCCTACTTCTTCTTCTGTTAGGTACAATGTTGTAAAGTGGAACAGGAGTGGCCTGTGGGGGTAAGGAGGATGAGTGCGTGGTGCTAACACCACGCTGGGAGCTCGAGTTCTGAAGACCAGGCTCCATTTAATGCAGAACAAGCAAGCTTATATAGCAAACATTCACTAATTACAATTGCCAACAGCTGTTAACACCCCCGGGCCATGCTCCCGAGCATGCTCGTGCTAGGCTCGTGATTGGCTCATGATCAGACCAATTAAGGAAAGAGAAAGCGCCTGAGCTCTGTATCCTCAGGCACTTCTACAGTGCAGGGTCTCTGTTCTAATGCCTAAGTCTTTGATCCACTTTAAGTTGATTTTTGTGCAGGGTGAATGAAGTCATTTTTTATAACTGAGTAATAGTCCACTGGATGCATGTATTTCTGTCTTGCATAAATAGGTGAACTTTATGCCATTTAGCAAGATAAGGTACACTGAAGGAAAAACAAGTTTCAGAGGAATTATGCCTTTTGTTAGTTTCCTATTGCTGCCGTAACAAATTGCCTCAAATGCACGTGCTTAAAATAACATAAATTATGTTAGGTCTGAAATAGGTGTCACTGAGTTCAATTCAAGGTGTTGACAGGAGTGCGTTCTTTTCTGGAGGCTAACAGGAGGAATCTTATTTTCTCCTCTTTTCCAGTTTCTAGAGGCTGCTCCCTTCCTTGGCTGAGGACTGCATTACCAACATAAAAGCCAATTTCCACCATCTTCAAGACATCTTTGTGAGGTAGTTATTCTGCTTACCACAGGCCTCCAAACTGTCCCTGAATTCAGACTCATGTAACCAACATGAGTTGGATGACTAATTGGCATCTAAAACTTAACATGCCCCAAAGCAAACTCATGAGTCCCCCAACCTTCTTCTACTACCCTTTTACCCAACTCACTAACTGGCACTGCTGTGTGCTTAGTTGCCCTTACGGCATCTCCTCTCCCACCCCAATTCCAAGTCATCAGAAATGCAGTGGATGCTAAATGTCGGTCATACATGTGACCACTTCTCATTGCTTTACCTCTTCTACTCTAGTTCAAGCTGTCTGCTCTCGTTTGGATTGTTGGAAAACCATAAGATAAAAATCTCTCCTAACTGGACTCTCTTCTTGCCACATTTGGCCATTCACGTCACTCTCATTACAATAGCCTCAGGGAATTTTTCCAGAATGTACCTTGGGCTGTGACCCTACTCTGCTGTCTTCCTCAGTTTTATGTTGTTCTAGCAAAATTCCTAAGAATTTTATAAAGAAAATAATTTCATTTGTTACAGTTCAGGAGGCTGAAAAGTTTATGACCAAGGGGCCATATCTTGCGAGGGTCTTTCTGCTGATGGCACTCTCTGCAGAGTGTGGCATAGTATCACGAGGCAAGACAGAGCAAATGTGCCAGAGAGAGCTCACTTTGATAACAAAGCCAATACCTCAATGACCCATGAATTCATTAATCCATTCAAGACAGCAAAGCCCTCAAGACCCAACCACTATTTAAAGGTTCTAACTAGTCCTACTTCTTCATACCCAACAATGGGGCTTAAGTTTCAAGGTGAGTTTTTTTTTTTTTTTTTAATTTTTTTTTTTTTCTATCACGTGCCCCCTCAAGGTGAGTTTTGTGGAGACATTCATTTGCTGAAATGTTTACTGAGTCTCTCTGGGTGTGCCAGATTCAGGATCTCCCGCCATCCCAGCATCCAAGGCTTTCCACTCTCCAGTCAGCCACATTGACCTCATTGATGTTTCTTGTACAACCCAATTTCCTCTCCCTTTGAGGTCATTTTGTGGCAGGGGAGCTCTTCCATCAGCTGTCTTTCCATGTCTCTGCTTAGAATGGTTTTTCCTGGCCACCATATTTAAAATAGCCTGTATTCATTTTCCATTGCTGCTAGAATGAGTTATCAGAATTCAGTGGCTTCTGTGGGTTAAAGGTTTGCTACTAGACTGACACCAAGGTATGCTGCTTCCTGGAGGCTCTGTGGGAGAATCTTCTTTCTGCTTATTTGTGTCATTGGAAGAAAGTTCCTTGTGCTATAAGACTGACATCCCCATTTTCTCAATGGTTTTAAGCTGAGGACCATTGCTAGCTTCTATGAGATGCCACATTCCCTTCCTCTATATTCTAAGACAGTCATGGTGGTTGAGTTTCCCTCGTATTTTAAATTTTTCATGTTTCTTCTCAATTGTCATTGTCACATATTTCTGACTTTTCATGCTTAAGGGCCTATGCCATCATATTGGGTTCAGCCCCATTACCCTGAATAATCTTTGCAATGTCTTTAACCTTAATTACATCTGCAAAATCCCCTTTTTCACATGACGCAATATATTCACAGCTTCTAGGGATTAGTGATTAATATCTTTTGGGGCCATTTTTCTACCTGCCACATAGTCCTCTCCATCTTTCTATCTACTTACCCTGATTTATTTTCCTTCGTAGTGTATATCACAAATTGATGCTGTTTGTTTTCCTGTTTGTCTCCACAACTAGACTGTAAATTTCATGAAGTAAGGGATTTTCCCATTAGGTTACATCAGTAAACTCTACATCTACAGCAGGGCCTGATACATAGTAAACACTCAATAAATAGTTGGTAAAAGAACCATGAGCTCACTCTGTAGTGTCTTCTGTTTGATGTTTGCAAGATCACCAAGCAGAACTATCCAGTTAGGAATTGAGATATATACATGGGATCTGGTGGGGCTTTTTCTTTTTTTGCGGGGAGCAGAAGGGTTAATAAACTCCAAAACTGTGGAGTCAGGCATCCTCAACTAAAATCCAGAACTGGTACCTGCCTAGCAGTGGACAAATCTCATCAACCTTTATGTTAAACATAGGAATAACAATGGTATAGTTTGAGTTGCTAATACAAGTGCAATGTTATCAATAAAGGGCTTACAGTTTCTAGCATACAGTAGGCATTCAATTAGCTTGTTCTGTACTTCCTTTCACCATGTGTAACAGTGGGAAGAATGGTAAGGTGAGAAGTGAGAAAAAGTTGTCATAGGACTGAGTCAGCAAGACCACTAAGAGGAAGAGGAGACAGCAGCAACAGAAATGGAGATGAATCAGAGAGGTCGGGGGAAACTCAGGACAGTATTGCTTCATGGGAGTCACAGGAAAAATAAGCTGTTTCTGAAGGAGCTTATGCTGAACAGTGTCAGACACTGCTGAGAGGTTAAGCAAAATAATCACACAAAGGAGGTATTATCTTAATTTACAGAAGGATTTCTGCAAAATATTCTTGCACAACAGTCCATAGTTAGTGAAGGAATGAAACAGAAACCACAATTTCTATCCAATAGCTTGTAGCTTCTTCCCCAGCAAGAGAATGCCTGGTTTTTACCAGGGTACCCAGGGTGATGGCTGTACCAGTCTTCCTTGCCTTGGCATGGCCATTTCACTAAGTTCTGGCCAATCGGCTGTAAGTATGAGTGACATGTTACACTACTGCTAGTTTTCCTTAAAAAAAAAAGAGGCTCTATCTCTCACCCTGTACAGAACTCAACTCAAAATGGATCAAGGATCTAGGAATTAGACCTGAGACTCTTCGCCAAATAGAAGAAATAGTAGGCCCAAATCTTCTTTATGTTGGTTTAGGACCAGACTTTTCTCAACATGACCACCAGAGCGCAAGAAATAAAAGGAAGAATCAATAAATGGGACGGATTCAAACTAAAAAGCTTTTTCTCAGCAAAAGAAACAATTACCAATGTGAAAAGAGAGCCGACAGAGTGGGAAAAAATCTTTTCCACACACACTTCAGACAGAGCACTGATTTCCACAATCTACAAAGAACTTACAAAACTTTACACCAAAAATGGAAAAAACCTAATCAATAAATGGGCAAAGGAACTGGGCAGACACTTCACAGAGGATGATATACAGGTGATCAACAAATATATGAAAAAGTGCTCATCATCTCTAGTTATTAGAGAAATGCAAATTAAAACCACCCTAAGATTTCATCTAACTCCAATTAGAATGGCTATTATCAGGAATACAAGCAATAATAAGTGTTGGCGTGGATGTGGGGAAAAGGCACACTCGTACATTGCTGATGGAGTTCCAAATTGGTGCAGCCACTCTGGAAAGCAGTATGGAGATTCCTCAAAAAACTTGGAATGGAACCACCATTTGACCCAGCTATCCCACTCCTTAGTTTATACCCAAAGGTCTTAAAATCAGCAAAGCATAGGGATGCAGCCACATCTATGTTCATAGCTGCTCAATTCACAATAACTAGATTGTGGAACCAACCTAGATGCCTTCAATTGAAGAATGGATAAAGAAACTGTGGTATATATACACAATGGAATATTACTCAGCCACAAAGAAGACCACAACTATGGCATTTGCTGGTAAATGGGTGCAGTTGGAGAATATCATGCTAAGTGAAATAAGTCAAGTCCAAAAAACCAAAGGCTGAATGTTTTCTCTGATCAGTGGATGCTGATACACAATGTGAGTGGGGAGGATTAAAGGGGGAATAAGAAAAGAATGGAGGAAGTATGGATGGTGTAGAGGAAAATGGGATGGGAGGGGGTGGCGGAAGGAAAGATAGTAGACTGAGACAGACAGCATTACCCTATGTGTATGTAAGATTATATAAATCATGTGAATCTACCTTGTGAAAGAAAAGATATATTCCCTGCTGTATAATTATATCAAAATGGGTTCTACTGTCATGTATAATTAAAAAGATCCAATAAAAAGGAGGGGGGGGCTTCCAGTTTGTTCTTCCTACTATCTGGAATACAGACATCATGGCTGCCACTCAGATAAATGTTTATTTATGGGATTTCTGCCACCTGCAACTCAATTGAATACTAACTGCTGAAGTGCTTCTAAGCTCTCCATGGCTGTGTCTAATACCAAAGTAGTTTCTCCCAACACAGTGATTCACTGTCTCTGCTTTAAGTGACCCAAAAGACAAATTATTATCTCTCTGACCAGGTCCTCTACCCATAGCTGTGCCCTGGCTCTTGTGTAATTGCAGGATTGGTGTTCACTTTCTGTATGTTTTCATGGAAAGTGCTGTTCTGTGCATTTTCCAGCATCCAGGAGACATGTGGACAGTTTGGGGATGGTTTTTGTGGAGTTAGGACACTGTGGTGGTGAAATCAAAAAGGCTACAGGCCACAGTTGCTAGTGTGAACCTAAGAATTAATATTTGAGAATACACTGTTGGAAATCAGCCTGTTTTTGTGATGGGAAAGAGAGAAATATAGAATAAAGCAAGATCTAATGGATGATAATGGAGGAAGTCTCCCCACGAGACATCACATTGGGTTCTAGACTTTCTTTGTCATTAAATAGCCTGACATTCTGGACTGGTTTATATCCCAGGTATTTCTCTTTTTCATGGGATTATACATGCCATGGAAAAGCTTCACAATGATCTGGGTGCATTTGGAAAGATCACTGTATAAGCCCTAATAAGAGAAAGGAATGTGGCTGAGCATCATGGCTGTGACCTTGGCCTCCAATAGCACCAGTTTGTGCACAATTTATTCATGACTAATAGCCTATATTTTTCAATTCAGCCACTCATAGTCAAGAATATTCCCTCTGGATGGAGAATTATTGAATTTAAACAAACACTTATTGGCCACCTATAATTGGTCAAACTAACAAGCATTTAGTTGATTTAAACTATTGCCTAGACCTAATTAGCATTCCAATTTAACAAACTGTGCTAACTGGTCCCTGAAGGATCATTAGTGAAGGTTTCCTTTGCTTCACAAATGCTCACTTAGAATCCCATACTTAAGAAATGCATGAATTAAATCACAACTTCACATTCAAAAGTGGTTCCTCCTCCAAGTTTAGAGAATTTGTAAACCTTGGTCAACTTTTGGATGATTTAAGTGCTTAATATCTCCTTTCCATTAGTGTTGTAGTTATTGCCAACCCAAATCCAGTGTTTAGAAACACTTAGCTGGGATCAAAGGAAATTTAGAAACACCATTATTGAGGGCATGAGGCTGTAATTTAAGACACATGGTTTGAGATTAAAGGAGTCAAGCTCTATATAAATTTGCCCAATGTTTGTGGTTGATTATTTAATAACTACATATCCCAGCGCATGGGAAGGGGGTTCTTTGTTATGATAAAAGTAGATATCCTACTTCTCCTTTTAAGATTTTATAGCCATCAAGCTAACTAGTAAAAAGTTATTAAGATCTTTGTGATTGCTGACATTTCAAAATAAATAATAAATGAAGTACAATAAAGCAAATAATCCACCTGCCATCTTGTTGAATTTCCCATCTTGTTCTGTTATAACTTCTCTTGAGGTTTTCTGTTTTCATACTTGTTCAGAGTACTACATGGAAATATGTTCTACATTATTGAGACTACAGAGTAGTCTTCAGATTTCATAATGCACTAGAATGATTGGATACTTGTTCAGAAACACCTGCATTTTCCACTCTCCCCCTGGCCTGAAGGTGCTCCTGCTTTATATCATGGATGACACCTAGAATTAATAGAGCAGGCTCTTTGAAGAAAACAAGTGTGATTGCTTTAGAGAGTAATTGGTTTACCATTGATTTTGTTGAGATAGGTGATGGTGTTAGGTGAAAAATACCTATATTTTAAAATATTTGTGCACATTCGGAAAGCTAAAAATAAAGGAATGATAAATCATGAGATTTCTCTTGGGAGGATCTCAGAGAGAGGCTGAGATTTGAGCAGACTTCTGAAAGAAGAGTACCAGATAGTGGTGAAGAGGAACATACTGTGTATTGGCAAATCAAGGGTGAGAAATCACATATGCTCAGAATGGAGGTAATGTGGGAGAAAGTACTTGTCACATGTCAAGTGCTCAGAAAGGAGCAGATGTGACAAACAGCTCCTGCTTTTCGTCATCTTTCACCAGGTCAGGGAGGTGATGAGACTGGTTCCCTCTCTAGGGTGTCCTCTGGACAGAGGAATGCCTTCTCCTCCCTCACCAGTCTCTGCAACTTTGCCTGGGAATGTCAGTCTATTCAAGGAGAAGACAAAGGTAAGCCACGTCCTGTAATTCAGCCTTATCATATGGCTGGATCTACCTTCACTCCTTTTACCTCTGTTTCTATGTCTTACTACATTTGACCTGAGAGGTTAAGAGAAAAAGCAGTACTACAACCTTTATATTTAATGTATGGTTTAATGGAAAAAGAAAACTAAGGTAACATACTTGTCCTCCTGAAATTCCATGTTTCACAGGCTTCTAACTGCCTCCATTCAAACTCTTAGTTTTGCCGCCTTTCAGGGCCTCCCATTATTTTCTCATCCTCCACTAGAGCAGCCTTCGTTCCCACTGTGTCAAACAGATTAACCAAGGCACTCGTATCTTGGCTTCCAACTCAGGCAACTGTTCTGTACTATTTGTGTGCTATCTGACTCCTGGTCACAGATCACTGGATTAGGAATGGCCCTGTGATCCAATGGCCACCAATTTATCCACTGGCTAGGGATGTGAGATATAGTCTGGTGCAAGATGCTCTGCCCAAATGAGGATTGAAGGTAATAGCTGGGCTGATCAGATTGTCTTTCATAGGAAACAAAAAATGAATTAGGAAAAGGGAAAAGGAGCCAGAGGAGACATGAACCCAAAGAGAAGCAGAGACCGAGAGAGGCTGGTCATATTAGGTGGTAGCTCTTGAGGAGTTTGTGGCCTCTTGCACCGCATATATAATTTATTTGACCCCATGGCTTTTCTATCAGTTGGTCACAATATTGTCCTTAACGTCTGGAATCCTGAACATGCTCTGAGGGTCTTGCAGGCTCAACCCTTGTCCTCTCTTTTTCCAGTCCTGGCCCACCCCTTTTTTACACTGGTACTATGCACTGTCACATTGTCTTTGAACCTTTTCAAAAGTACCAAGTTCTCCTTCCTCTGGTTATCAGGCACGTTTCTCTTTCTGTATAGATACCTCTACCCTACTCCAATCACCGACTCTTTACTTGGCTGGCTCCCTTTCATTTAAGTCCAAGGTGAAATGTCACTTCCTTGGACCCTTCCAACTGAGATATAATCCCTCTCATTCTTTGTGCTCCATGTTCCATTCCTTTATAGAACTGAATATATTTTATAAGGTTTTATTTGCATATTTCTTTATTTGACAATTGCTCCTTCCCTTAGTCTGGAAGTAGCATATGGGATAAAGATTATGTGCATATGTGTTCACCACTGTGTTCTGAGCATTTAGCTCAGTGCCTCATACGAGGTGATTGTTAATGTTCATTGCACAAATGAATGGATGAATTAAATTGTTCTCCCACTTCTGCTTGCCCTTTTCTACCTGTCTCAGTGTAGTTTCAAAAATTTTCACTCATTTTTTTTTTTGTCTCAGTACTGCTTTCTGTGATGCTTTAATTGCATTTGTAGTTTACTCCAAGGGCACTTTGGCACTTATTATGGTGCTATCATTCCTTAATTGTTTCATCTGTGCTCGGTTAATTTTTATATTGATGAAGGCAGAGACAGTAACCTTAGCCTTATACCCAGTCCTTTCCCAGAATGCCTAGCACAGTGCCAGACCTGCTATGGAAATCAGAAGTCTATTTTGGTGATGGAGTCAAAAGCTTGAGGCTCAGGGTACCTTGAAGTCCTAGAGATTTACTTTAACTCACACATTAGAAAAAATATTTGGTTGGAAGGATCTGTGGTTTCTATCATTGTCCTAATAATCAAGAATGCAAGGCTCTCAGATGCAGAGCTGTGGAGAAAGCACTGGGAAGTTTTAAGGTCCATTTTTAAACATAGTTCTGATGTGCTTTTCAATTAAATCTAAAACAGACAACTAGGACATATTTTGTGTTTTGAATGGTAATAATTCTTTTTTTACCTTTGCATAGAAGAAGTCGTAAGTGGTGAGTAAGCCTTGTGTATGCATTCAAAAATTAGACTTTAAGATTTATTAGCTTAAATTTCCAAACTCAAAATTTTTGTCTGTCTCTACTTTTTGGAGCTATTCTATCTTATTTTTTTCATGTTATTGCTTTAACTTTATTCTTCTTGATATCTAGATTCTAGATAGGTAAACAATCTGTATTGGAGGTAGGCACTCTATATTGCTGCTTAAGAAGGGATAGGAAAAGGAAAGACAGTGGAATGAATCTGAAACGACTTTCCTATGTATTTATATGAATACACCATAGTGAATGCCACCATAATGTGCATCCATAAGAAGGGGGTCCTAACTAGAATAAGATATATTCCATGCTTGCACAATTATATCAAAATGAATTCTACTGTCATGTATAACTAAAAAGAACCAATAAAAATTTTAAAAATAGCATTCATTATTTTAATGCTTTGCTTCTTATTAAAGAAGTTTATATGCAATAAAACTTCACTTATATAAAATGTAGAGTTTGAGGAGTTTTGATACATTTTTATACTAAAAAACTATGACCACAATTAAGAAGCCCATTTCTATCACCTCCAAAAGTTTCTGTGTGCCCTTTGCACTTCATCCTTCACTGAATTTCTTACCCCAGGCAACCGCTGGTCTTTTTCTGTAATTTTAGGCACATTTAAATTTTTTAGATTTCTAAACATACAAAAGGCACTGTTCTTGAGCCTGAACTCTTTTATTTGATATTAATTTGAAGAGTTAGTCCACATTGATGCATGGACTAACTAGTAGGTAATAATCTTTTGCCTGTTGAGTACAATTTAATTATAAGATTACACTGTGTTTTGTTTATTCACTGTTAATGTACATTTGGGTTGTTTCCACTTTGGGATTATTACAAATGAAGCTATTGTGAACATTTGTGTATAAGTCTTTATGTGGACATGTAAGTCTAGAAACTGTTTTTTAAAGTGGTTTTAACCTTTTATATCACCACCAACAATTTATGAGGGCATATAACCATGTTTGATACTATCGGTTTCTTTTAATTTTAATATTATATTGTTGCTTCAATTTTTCCTCTTCATGACAGATGAAGATGAATATTTTTCATGTTTTTATTATCCATGCATACTCTTTGTTGTTAAAAGTCATTTAAAATTTTATATTGGCAAGTGGTAAGGATTCTTTATATATTCTGGATTTAAGTCTTTTTGCCTGATATAACTTTTCAACACTAAATTTAGTTTCTTGAAGTAAAATTGTCATTCATAATGCATCATATGTTTTGGTTCTTCATATTGTGAATTATTTTGGATTCTATCATGAGCATTCTGAAACTTCTATTGCATAGAACTTGGGTTCTATTATATTCTTCTGAGAAATTTTGTCCATGTTTTCTCTTCCCTCATCTTCCCTCTTTTTCCACCTTCTTGCCTTTCCTTCTCTCCCTTCCTCTCCTCCCCTCCTCTCTGCGCCCCTCTCTCCCTCTCTCTCCCTCTCTCTCCCTCTCTCTCTCCATTTCTCCAACTAACCTGGCATGACATGAGGGATAACTGCCTGATGGCTTTCAGAGATAAGCAGTTGAAATCTTAGTTTATTTCTTCCAGGATTGATGTGTTGCTTTAAATCTGTCTTGTACATGTTTAGTTAGGGGGTCAACCTGAACCATTTTTGGTGTTCACATACAGAATTTGATTTGCTTCTGTTTCTCTGGCATCTGGGATTCCTTCCTCACTCTCTGGTTGTGCTTGTGTTGTGGCTTTACTCCTTCATCCCTCCAGCCAGAAACATGGGCTTCTCTTAGAGTTTTAGCTTCTCATACTGCAGTAAATCTCTGCAACGCCAGTGTGATTTGGGGTCAAAGTCACAAAGAAACACAAGACCTGCCCTGTTCTTATTCCTGAATCAAGTTTCCTTTTCCCTACATAATTTTTTTTTTCAGAATTCTCAAGTTTGAATTTAGTCCATGGTCTATAGCTGTTGTGAATGAGAGAGGACTTGTCTATAAAGGAATGTACTCCATCATCCTAGAAGTGAAACTTCACCGTGTAGTATAATCTGTTGTCTCTTTTTCACTCCCTTAAGTCTCTTTAGAGCCAGAGCAGGGGTTTGGAGATCAAGTCCCATTTTTCTTCCTGCTTCTTCATGACTCTATGTAGCCAAGACAAATGGACAGGTGCCGAGGAGACAAACAAAAGTGGGGAATTTGGAGATGTGGATGGGGAGGAGATGCAAAGTGTCAGGGTTTTCCTAAGCATTACCTTAGAATTGTGAGTCTTAAGTGGGTTTCCAATAAATAGACTTTACCTAGCTCTTACTGCTTGTAATGCCTGCCATCACTGAGCATCTTCATGTGCCAGGTTTTGCACTTGATACTTTACATGCATTATCTTTAATCTATACATCCACAAGGACCAAAGTTTTCTTTTTCCAATTCTACTTTGTTTCTTAGGGACTAGGTCTCAGAAAAGTGAAACACATTTTGCAATGTTGCATAGTTTATGAGTAGTGGAGGTTGGGCACAATCTGTTCTTTTTGTCACCAAAGCCCTGCCCTTCTCCCCTCATCACCCCCTTCATCATCTCAGGTTACATTTCTCCATTAGTCCCTCCATAGTATTCAGATGTGGCATCATTTATTTTATTGATAAAGGGAGGTCTTGATTCCTCCCCAGGGGATAATCATCTGTGCAACATATTTCCAGATTCCACAAACACTGGGAACCACTGAAGAATTTTTTTTTTTTGTATTACAAAACAGAGCCCAATCTAATTACCTTAGGTAATTGTCCTCCCTTTATCAAAAGGTACTCTCCAGGTATTTGCTTATATGAGCTTCAATACATGCTTGTTAAAACAAATGAGCCTTTGAGAAAATGTTCAGTGAGATCAAGTGAATCATGGAAAAACTACAGGACCATTCAAAATCACATAGAACCGAAAAATCATATGGATCTCTTATTGCCTTCAATTGTAGATTAACACACACATTGTAACAACTTGAAACTCATTAACAGCTTGTTCTCTGTCTCATATGATAGATGGTTTCCTTTCCCTTACAAGCTTTTCTTTGTTCCCCTGTTTAACAAAAGAAGACATGAGGACTAATGGATAAACACACCAAGATCAGGGAAGTTTTACACATTCTTAAGAAGACTACCCTTTTGGAGTTAATGTTTTGGTTTGGTTTGGTTTGGCCTATTCATAATTGAAAATACTATGAATATTTATTAACATAATATTATGGTTCTGTTTGTGTCAGTGAACTTGATCAGTCACAAAACAGCTGACTCATTCTCTCCTTCTTTCCTTATTTCTTTGACTCATTTAATGTTAATTTACCAAACATTTATTTAGCACTCAATATGGGGCAAGCACTGCTCTAACCCTGGGGGCAGTGAAGAAATTAAAGAAAAACTGCTACTTGGGTGACTGAAAGCAACAGACAATAAAATATTAAATAAATAATATAATAAGCAATAATAATAAAGTAAAATATTTACTATGATTGTGGTGATAAGGGGCACAGAAAAAAATAAATCAGAGAGAGGGAGGATAGATTAGGTTGTTTTAAATAGGTGGTAGAGGAGGCTTTACATGGTGGATAATCTTTGAGCAAAGAGTTAAAGGACATGAGGAATAAAGTTCTTGGGTGTTTGAGTAAAAAACATTCTGGACTGCTTGAAAGTCACTAACAGCTTTGTATTTTTCTTATGTGACCAGTGGTTGGAAGGATCAGATAGTTGAGAGGCCCAGCATAGGGAGTTGCCTGGATGTTCAGGACTCAGCAAGTAGGCGAGTAGGATTAGCACTCTGCATGGAAGTGGGGAGAGGGCAGCTGGAGTGAGGTACCAAATAATGGCGAACATTGATTCTGAGTAAGACCTGGGGGTGGTGTGAGCAGAGGAGGGAAGTGGATTTTATTTTAGTAGGATTGCTCTGAATAGAACAGAAATTAGGAGACCAAGAACAGAGGGAAAAAGCAGTGGAGGCTGTTGAAATAGTTGTGAGGAGAGATCTTGAAGTCCTGCACCAGGCAGTGGCAGGGGACAGGGTGGGAACTGCTCATGCTCTGGATTTATCTTGAAGGGAGAGGAAAAAGGACTTGTTGAATGGAATAGGAGAGAATAAGAGAAGTCAAGGATGAATTTAAAACTGTGGCCTGAACAAAAGGAAGAATGTGGTTGCCATTAACTGAGATAGTGGACTACATTGGGATGAATGAGCAGGAGTATAGCCTTTACATAGGACAAGTGTGGCATGTCCTTCAAACACCCATGTAGAAGCATCAAGTTGGCAGCTGTTATGGTTTGGATGTGAGGTGTCCCCCAAAAGCTCAGGTGTGAGACAATGCAAGAAGGTTCAGAGGAGAAATGATTAGGTTATGAAAGCCTTAATCTAATCAGTGAATTAATCCCCTGATGGATTAACTGGGTGGTAACTGAAAGTGGGAAGGGTGTGGCTGGAGGGGGTGGGCATTGGGGGTTGTGCCCTTGGGGTATATATTTTGTAGCTGGTGGGTGGAGTCTCTCCCTGCCTCCTGATCATCTTGTGAGCCACTTCCCTCCACCATACTCTTCTACCATGATGTTCAACTTCACCTAGAGCCCAGAGGAATGAAGCCAGCTGTCTATGGACTGCGACCTCTGAAACCGTGAGCCCTCAAATAAACTTTTTCTCCTCTGTAATTGTTCTGGTTGGGTCTTTCAGTCCCAACACCAAAAAAGCTGACTAAAACATTAGCTAAATACAAGAATCCAGAGTTTAGGGGTCAAGTCCTAGCAAGGCTAACAAGAGAACTGTTGGTTTTTATCAGAAAAGTGATAGTATTTAATACCACGAGTGTGATTAGAAATACCACTGATTCCTGGAATGCTGTAAAATTAAGAGAACCCAGGGTTGAGGAAGAACAGGCACAATAGACTGACAGGGACAGAGAGTGGCCTGGAACCCAAATTTAGAAAATATTTGAAAGATGTGACAATTAATATGTCAGAAGCTAACAGGCCAAATAAGGCAACAGACTACATGTGGGGGCCAGACGCGGTCATGGTCATGTGGAATCAGTGTATTTAGAGTGGAAAGACCACAAGATTGGCTGCAAAATATTGTAGAGCTATTTGGAAGAAACAGTGGACAGTGAGTATGGAGAAGGCTTTTCAGAAACTTCTCTAAAAAGATGGCAGAGAAATAAGGAGTAGCTGCAGGTAGAAATCACAACACATTTGCTCCTCAGATTGATCCAACACAGAGGGTAACTTGGCAGTGCAGGGGAGAGGGAAGGATGACTGAATAAAAGGAATGATAATGAATGGGCTATGGCTCACACGAGGTGGGGGACTGGCCTCAGGGAGGAGACCAGGAGAACAAGTGGGCAGAGACATGGGAGCATGTGGGGTTGTCCTTCCATTTGCTAAAACTTTTAGTTGGTAAAAGGAAGATTCAGCAACTTAAAATTATTTTGGTACATAATATAAAGTCATAATGAATATTATTAATTTTACTGGGAAATATCAAAGTTAGAGAGGATCCGTTCTTTTATTTTTCAAGGTGAGGAAACTGAGGCCAAGAACTTAATGGATAGTTATTTGAAGAAGTGATGGTAGAACACGTGATTTCCATCTCCTACCCCATGTGTGTATCATTACATTTTACTACTTGGTCATTAAAAAAGTTAGCATCTCAATTAACAAACATCATATTGAAAATGGAATGTTTCTGGGGGAGAATATATCAACCAAAAGCATATTACTAAGTAAGAATTAGTCATAAGAAAGCAAGAGTTGCAATCTTCCATATTATTTCATGTAAGCATCATCCAACCCTCTAAGGTTTGTGTGATTGTAACCAATTTTGCAGATGAGAAAATTGGTATTAGTAGTTAAAGAACTTGTCCAAAGTTATAAAGCTAAATGTGGCAGAACAAGATGTCAATTCCAGGTTTTCTGACTCAATGCATCTTATTATTTCTAATAATGGAATATCATTTTGTGATGAGTTATCCAAAAAGTTTAATTATTTTTAATATATTTTCCTAAAGTAGGGAAATATGTGTCATTATCAATTAAAATAAATATTTCAATATTTTAGGGAACACATTTCAGTTTTCTGGACAATGTCACTCCTTCAGAACTCCTTATTTCTGAATGATAAAATGAAATGTCCAAACACCAATGAGAACTGATGTTTGAAGGCAACAGATGAAAATAAAACTTCCATGAGGGTTTCCACTTAAGACTCAGATGAAGCGTTTAAGAGTCACTGATCCTTCGAGGTATGAAAATGTTTTTCATTTTTCTTAGACCTTGAGATCACTGGTGGGAAGGAAAGCTGATATTTGAAAGTCGTGATTTAAGAGAGGAGCCTGACTTGTGTAACTTGCAACCTAATGAGCTAAAAATACAAATATTTTTGAGTCAACATTTTTATATTACTTTTGTGTCTGACACCCATGAGCCCAGTAACAGGAGCTGACGTCAGTTTTCACAGAATTGTAGAAGTAGAAAGCTGTTGGGTATCATTGCTTCCCTTCCTCCAATTTACCGCTGGAACACATGCTCTGATCCCTAGACCAGTTTATCTCAGTTTGTGTGCTAGGTCTCCTTTGGGTCTCTATATAGAATTGTTGCTGTCTTTTGAAAGATTATCTCCAACAGAGACCGAAACTCCCCATCTCATAGATAGGATAGAAAGAATTGCATCTCCTATTTTCTTGATCTGGGTTTCTGGCAGTTTTTCCACAATAACAAAAGGATTTCTTTTTTAAATAAAAGGTAATAACAGTAATGGCAATTTAAATAATTTGAATCAGATAGTAGTCACTTTATTCTCCCAATAACCTAATGCAGGTACTATTTTCATCCTACCTACTATACAGATGAGTAAGCTGAGGTTTTGAGAGCTCTAGTAACTTGCCCAGGGCCCCATGGATAGTGAGCATTTATTATTTAATACTAAGGATTCTTTCAAGGAAGAAGGATTTAGGGAAAGGCTTGGGCTGTCTTGTTCTTGTGAAAGAGACCTTAGGAAGGTGGAAAGTTGAGAAATGACAGGTTGACAATAAAGCCTTTTTAGTGTCTGGGAATGGACTTCTTGATAGAAATCTCTATAGTCCTCAGAAAGAATCATTGTGGGGTCACCAGCTTGGAAATCCACCAAGTAAAGTTTGAGCTTAGCTTGTATGACCCATCCACAAGGAGAGAATCACTGTTTTCATTGATGGATAACCTGAAACTGCTCTCAACAGAATTCAAAAACCAAGAGATTGGGTTCTGTTAACATCTCTGTAACTCCCTTCATGGTCTTCTTACCTCTTCTGGAGTCTACTGAATTCTCCGTGACAAAAATAGCAACATCTTGCTCCTGCCCTTTTCTGTTTCAAACTAAAGCACCATGTTGGGTTTCCAGATTCATGCTCCTGGTACCTCGAGGGAGACCATCTGAGCCCTGACTTTGGTCCCCATTCACATGTATTTTTCCAATTGATCTTCTTTCTCCTATCCCTTTCTGTCCTGTGGCACTTCCCCTTTATCTTATGATTATTAATGGCTTGGAGTTTCTTCCAGAGGGTCTTGATCTTGCTTGAGTCCTGAGTATCATCAGATTGAATTCACTACAATGGTTTGTGTATGCCCATACTTAATCATTTCATTTTGGCCTACCATCCCATGTGTCCAGGGCCATGTCAGAGTGGAATAGATAGAATTCCAGCACCTACTTACTCTCCCTTCCTCGGCTCTCTTGTTTTTAGTACAGGATCCACAGTTGTCAATTTATGTAACCTAATCCTTCACTACTTTGGAACTCTTCATGCATTTAAATGAGCACATATTTTTGGGGTATTTTCTAGTTGTCGGCCTTGTGCCATGTTCTAGGTATATATTGATGAATATGATAGACATGATTCTTTCCCACACTGAGAAATTCCTTCATTTGTATGCTTATATTTCTTTATAAACATCTCTGCCTTCTATAGATTTGCTATCAGGTTTTATCTGTAAAATGAGAAAATATAGGGCTGAGGCTCAGAGGTGGAGTGCTTGCCTCAAATGCACTGGGTTTGATTCTCAGCACCATATAAAAATAAATAAAATAAAGGTATCATGTCCATCTACGTCTAAAAATATTTTTTAAATGAGAATATACACAGATGCATTTCAAGTATGAATAGAGAATCTCAAAGATTCAAACTAAACTCATGACCACATTTGTTACAAAACTAAACTGAAAGTAAAGGAAAACTAAAGCTAGTTAAATAAGTGTATGTTTAAGTCGATTATATTAGTTTTTGAGTCTTTTTACAAGCAAACGTATGCATTCTCATAGCTGTTGTGATGGCGTGTGAAACCGAGGGAACTTGAATTCCACTTCCACCTCCCTCCACTGGTTATCTCACTCCACAAAACTGAAGATGTTTTCTTGTTTTGGGGGTGTTATTTTCATATGGTTGGAAACATAGTCATGTTTGATTTTTCTTTTGTTCTCTGGAAAGATAAGTTCTGTGTGTGATGAGGATAATCAGAAATGGAGAATTCTTCCCCCAGTCATTGTCATTGTAGGAAGCACTGTAGGTTTGTGACAATGCAGCTGGACATGAAAGAAGAGAGAGCAGTCCTGAGTCGGGGGCTTTTCAGGAATCTAACATCTGTGGTTCAAACTGTGTGGTCCAAACACACTACATTGAAATCCATGCATATGCATAATTTTATGTAAAATGTGTGATGTTTCAGATTCCAAGAAGAAAAACAAAGACCTTGTAGTCATGCTTCTAAAGGGTGTGAAGAGAAGCAGAATAGGGAGTGTTTGGGGACAGTGCCACACAAACCGGTCACCAAAACTAAGCAGCTGCAGCACAAGTCTTCTTTTCTAAGAACAAATTAATCACGGTTAAAATACTATTAAATATCATGTTGTTAAATCATGTGCACACATGTACACACTAAAAACTCAGCATTACTTGGGTAAATAGCAATTTAATTTTTAAGAGACCCCTGGTCGTAGCACTGTGCAATTATGATTTTAACAAGTGACTACAAACTTTAATTAACTAAGCTGCGAATTGCAAACTGACCTGAGCTATATAAGCATTATGCACTAAATGGAACTAGCTGACTTAATTCTAGTAATCAAGTTAATACTTAAGAGATTCATTGACTATTGTCCTTTTCTACATTTTATTAACAGTCTGTGTGAAACTCAGTCACATAAAATGTAGAATTGCTCCCAAATTATGGTGTATGTTGCTAATTGAATCAAAAGAAAATAAATACTATGAAAGGTAAATTCTGGAAAATAAAACAATATATGTGATTCAAATATGGTCACATATAGTTGCTTGGTGTGTGTTGGATCATATATTTTTTTCTTCATGTTCATCTTGATTTTTGTGTTTATTTCGGAAGTCCAGAATTGATTCTGAGGACAAGAATTATGAATCTGAATTTGTTCATACTTCAGATGATTTTTTTTTAGAATATAATCTATATATTAGTACTTAGGTGTGACTCTTTAGGTTAATGCATTCAGGAAGGTGTCAAGAATGTAGCAAGCATTTTATAAATATTCATGAAGTTAAATTCAGTCCTGCTTGTCTCCATCCAAGGATGATGGCCAAGTTTCTTCCCCCTTTCTGTCTAGGATGAGAAGTCCATACATATCATCTGCAATGTCCTGTAAAATCCTCAAAGCTCCACATATCCCAAGGGAAACTTGTTCTCATTCATCCACCCATGTATGATTCACGTCATCAACATCTGATGAGCTATGTGTGCCAGTAACCTAGCAGTTGTCACTCTTTATCTCTTTCGACCTGTCTATATCTGCTCTGGATGTCTCCTATTTCATATCTGTGGCCACTGACTTAGGTTAGTGCAATATATAATTGTCTCTGCTGTCACAACATGCTCTTGCATGTTGACTACTACTGTCCTTCTCCTCCTTCTCCTCCTCCTCTTCTTCTTCTTTGTCTCCTTCTCCTTCTCCTTCTCCTCCTCCTTCTTCTCCTTCTTCTCCTTCTTTTCCCTTCTTCTTTCTTCCTTCTTCCTTTTTCTTTTTCCCTGTGCTCAGTCATCCTACCTCCTGTTCCTAGGGATATTTTTCTAAGATATGATTTTCATTATTTCCTTTCTGGCAACTTCCTAGAAGTGTAAGATGGAATCTTCAGCATAACAGATGAAAAACTCCATGGTCTGCACACGTCTCTCTGCTTCAACTCATCTTTAGTCACTTTCTCCAACATACACTTCCAGCTCACTGCAATTCTTAAAATCACAAAACTATGTCATAATTATCTGCATGTCTATTTATCTTTTCATAATATTTTCATGGCCTGAGGAATTTCTATTCTTTTGTCAAGTTATTCTTCTAATGTCACCTTCCATGAAGATTTTTCTTCACTGGTCTAGAGTGAACGTGGCTCTCAGATTGCCCCCACGGATCCTCACCTCCAGATAGCCATGCCCTTGTGTGACTCCTCTCCTCCAGGTAACATGCAGAGTGTGGCAGACATAATGGAAAGTCACTTCCAAACGTTGATTATGAAAAAGGCTTTGGAGTCTGCCTGTGGGGCCCACCCTCTCTTGTTCTTTAGCTTGTTTGCGGGGCAAGTCAGCTGCCATGTTGCCCATTGCCCCAGGGAGAGGTTCACTTCATGAGGAACTGAGGGAGGCCTGTGGCAAAGGGCAAGCAGGAGGGAGCCCTTCAGTGCTAAAGCCTGTCCACCACCACAGGAAGAGCTTGGAAGAAAAGTCTTTCCCAACAATTTAAAACCATACTCTCCTTGATATCAAGGCATCTACTACATGATGCTGTCCTTAAGGAAGATTTAGCTGAAGTCTCTGATCATGTGCCACGTAAGTGTTAAGCTAGGGCTGTAGGTCAATAATAATAATAATAATAATAATAATAATAATAATAATATTGATAATAATTATAATAATAATAGGAGGCCTTTTGTTCTTTTTTTCTGGCTAATTTTTCCCTCCAAAGCTAATTCCTGTCTGCCTACAAGCATGCTCAGACCCTCCCTAACTTATACAAATCAAAATAAAAACCCTAAAGTATTTTCCTTCAACCTTGCTATTTTTCTAACTCTAATCCTCTTTCTTTCCTACACATGAGGTCCCTTAGAACAAAGTTTGTTAGTATGGTTTGGATGTAGTAAAAAAAAGGAAGAATGCATGAGATGCAGCCAGAGAAGAAGCCATAACAAATGCTTGCAGGGCATAATAGGTCATGGTAGAAAATTTGGTTTTATATCAAATACAACATCCTCAGTGGTAACTAAACAGCAGGTTTATCCATTAGGCACTCCAGGCTTAGTGTCTAGACAAGTCTACCAGCTTGTCGATGAGTTTTTTAACTTTGGAAAAGCATTTGTTAACCTAAAAAGAAAAAAAAAAAAACCTGAGAAATTGAAATCAATAGAAGTGTAATTAAATGCTTACAGAATGTAAATAGTACATTAAGAGTATTTCAGTCCATCTTTACTTAAGTAAAAACACAATAATTGCAAATGACAAGAAAAATAACTGTAAGAAGACTTAAATTTAAAAAAAATTGTTAGAAACTTTTAAAAACTATAGAGAAGCCATATTTGACATCTGATGTGCTTGTATTTCTGTGTGTTTGAAATAATTTAGGATGGGAGGTGCTAAACATTATCATGTTGGGGAACTAGGAAGTCTCAAAACTGTTACAGATCTGCTTGCCAAAATCTAAATAGAGCAGAGTGTCTCAGGGGATAAGAGTGAATCAAAAGGTGAATAATCATGTAAACAAACATCAGGAAATAATATCTTGCAGTTCTCTGGGACAGTAAAGAGTGCACATATGTATGTATATATAAGATATTGGAAATCAAATATTTAATATTATATATGTCAGGCATCTGTGTGTGATTTTTCCTATTTCTGTATAAGAAGTATAGAATCGAGGCTTTGGCTATGATATGTATGTCATTGGTATATAATCTTGTGCCTTGAGTAAAGATCAAGTTTATTCTCAATGTCATAACAAGATGTGTCTGACAGTCCTTAAAACTAGATGCAATAAATATTTACTTGATATTTCCCTCGACAAGTGTCTGAGAATTTATTTCCTAGCAGACCAGCAGGCTGGGTTACTTTTCTCTTTGTTAATTTTTATGTCATATTGACTAGATATCCACAAAACACACATACTCATATGCACAAACACACACAAACATGCATAAAAACACACAATTATGAAGATCGGGCATCTCACATCTCCAAAGAAAACTGAGGTAAGATTTTTGCTTTTTCTTTAGGTTTCCAATATAACCTGGAATCCTGCCAACCACACCAGAATTGGATACCATCTGTGAAATTAATTTGAAATTCACTAACTTTAATTTGCCTGCCTCTAAATCTGCCATGGCAGTCCTCCAAATTTATTTTTCCAAGTTTAGACTTTAATTTTATTCCGAGATCCTTCTCCTGAGTGTATTTTGGTCGGTTTCACTAGAGAACTGTCCATTTTAACCATTAATCACTCATATTTCCCATCTTCTCAGGATTTGCATTAGGATTTTGTGTCTTTACATAGTTAAAAAGGAACAATGTTTTTTACTTCAGTACAAAATCAAGGAAAGAGTTCCCAAGTTATTTTTTGCAATGATTTTTACAAAGTTGCCCTTTTCTTTTTAGGATTTAATTTTTTAATTTAGAATTTTTAAATTTGGAAAATTTTTGAAACTTTCACACTGATTTGCAAATAGTACATGACAGGGAGGAGAGAGGGAAGGAAGAACTTAGAATAGCCTTTCTTTTAAGAAAATTGTTTATTAGAGCATCATAATTATATATAGAAATTGGGTTCATTTTGGCAAAATCATACTCATAAGGGGGGGGGGATTTGATATCTACTCACCTTTTCCACCGCTCCTCCTGTCCCCTATTCTCTTCCTCTACTCTATTAAACTTCCCTTCTACATATAAATAAAGGTGAAATTCCCTTTGGCATCTTTATACATGAAAATGACATGATTTTGTTAAATTCATTCCATTTGTCTTCCCCTTTCTCTCCCTTCCTCAAACATCTCCTACATCTACTCCACTGACCTTCCCTACACCTTTATGATATCTGATCCCCCCCTCCCCTGCCTTCTCTTCCTTATTTTGCTCTAGCTTCCACATATGAGGGAAAACATTCAACCTTTGATTTTCTGAGTCTAGCTCATTTCACTTAGCCTGGTTTTCTCCATTTCCATCTATTTGCTGGCAGATGTCATCATTTCATTCTTCTATATGGCTGAACAAAATTCCATTGTGTTTATAGACTGCATTTCTTAATCATTCATCTATCAGCAGACATCTGGGTTGATTCCATAATTTGGCTATTGTAAACATGGAAGTGGATGTATCACTACAGGATGCTGATTTTAGATTTTTTGGATAAACACTGAGGAATGGGTAGATAGCTGGGTCATATGGTGGTTCTAGTCCTAATATTTTGAGGAAATGCCACACTGCTTTCCAGATTATTCTAATTTGCAGTCCCACCAACATAAGAGTGTACCTTTTCCCCCCACATCCTCACCAGCATTATTCATAGAACAATCTTTCTTAAGTTTTTTATCCTAGAAGAACATTTATAATACTTTTCTGGGAATCCCTGAGTAAATTATTCCATCTACAGCTCTCTGGCATTAGTGTGACCTGTGAGTTGCACACATAGTTGTGTGCATAGTCATCTAATAGGAATCTCTTTACTCTCTTGAGTGGCACTTTCCTGGAGAACAGTTTCTTTGGCTGACTTATGAGATACTCCTCACGTGGTTTTCCTTCTCACAGTCTAAGTGAAGGCAGAGGAAACATCAATTTTTTTTGTTTTTAAATTTCTGCTCAACCTTTTTAACCTCATCCAAGTTGACTTGAAAATCTTGTCATTAATTTCTACCATATAGTTTCTCGAGATTCATTAAGTGTGATAGATGACATGTACCAGCATAGTTACATTCCCTATTTAAAACTCAAAACAACTTCATCCTCAAACTTTCTCAAGTATTGATAATAACGATTGTGTTGATGATGATAACCACGTAAATGAGCTCGGCTCACATTTTTGAAATCGTTCCCTATATTTCTTTTAATTTTTTAAAACTCATAAGGCACGAATAATAAATTTCTGTTAAATAACTGAGTTAGGTCCAAAAGGAGTTTAATTTCTCTCAAGATAGCTTGTTATGTTTAACTTAATTAAAAGCTAAAAATAGATTTTATTAAATGCCTTTTATAATATGAAAATGATTGAACAGGTCATCAATTCATTGATGTTTTGTGGAGACAGTGAACCCTTTTTTACTTCTGATACTGCCCCTGTCCTTGAATTTGTATTCACTTAAATATTGAATGGTGACATTAGTTTCTTACCAATTGTGTTTACTCTTTTGGTAAGTAAGTTATGCTACTAAATAAATTGGCTCCCGAGACCTTTCACTGATTATTATTATCAATCCTTTTAACAAAATCTTTACTCTGTTCAGAGGTTCCAATTGGCCTTTAAAATAATCACTTCTTTTGCTCGCCAAATGAATGAAACTTATAAGTGTGTCTTTTCAATTTTTCTGCAATTCTAAGTTGTTTGTCTCAAATAATGCATGAAATATTGGACAGCTTAGTTATCTAAAATCATTGATAAGGAGTTTTCATTAAAGTGCTAAATTGTGTGTGTGTTTGTGTGTGTGTGTGTGTTTGTGTGTGTGTGTGTGTATTCACCATAACAACAAACTGCCTAGAAAATAGTAATTCTTCATCACTAGACACATCAGACTTGTTGGTAGGTGGAAACCTGGAACCCTTCTCTTCCTGCCTTAAAAACTCATCACACTGTATCATCAGATGTATTTTTAAAACACAAACATTAGTTGCATAAAACATGAGGGCATAAAAACTGACTCAATGAGAAAATCACCCCAAATATGAAACTGTCAAACACAGTTCACTCTGAATTCACACAATTCAAGCTTTGTAATGTTCACAACAGAGAAGTTGTAGGGGCAGTTCAGCGATGAGATAGAAACATCCATTCTTTAGGATACAAATTTCTCACTAATCTGTTGGTGGCATCTGATAGAGGTTGAGGGAGATATGCTAACACTACAAGCTTCCTTTTCTTTTTATGAAATTAAAGTGCCCAGCAATTTATCAGGTACCTCTTTATTCCCCCTCAAAAGTAGAAAATTGACTTTGGGTAGTGGAAACAGCCCTACTGTTATGCAGAGCTCCAAGGCCTCTATCAATATAGCCAACAGGCTGCTCACTCACTGTTTACCTCTACAATCACTAGCATTGGGTGCCTGTAAGTTTTTTGTTTATTTTTCAGTGAGACTCTGTCATGGAACCCCCAGCCAATAATATGAGAAGCCTATGAGTCCATAGAAACTTTGCTGAGAATTACCTCCTTACAATTAAGTAGTCCAAATTCTGCCTGCCCTCCCCACCTTAAAATGAGTTATTCAGTGACCAACAAGTCAAAGATTATTTTGGTGTATCAATTGAACATTAAATATAGCAACAACTATCAAGTGATTTAGAGTTTGGTCTGTCCATCCTGAGGCATTTGCATGAGAGAACATCAGTGTGGTAGTCAGGGAGACACACTACCCCTTCAAGAAATGACTGATTATTCATGCATCTATGAATGCTCTTGAGAGCATTCTTTAGGGGATTTAACACCTGTAAAAGATCCAAGAGGATGAGGCAAACTTGCACCAAGGGTGCCTTCAAAGCCTGAACTAAACAATGGCCCACCCTTACGTAAAAACACTTACATTGCTTTTTGGAATACAATAGAGAAAAATAATTAAAAGGTTGAACAAAGTGGACATGCCAAAAAATAGATGTATTACAAGAGGCCAGAAGAACCATAGAGGATTAGGTTCCATAGAACAGACCCCAAATCACACGTTAGTATAGGCCACCTGGCATGTACTATTCAGGGCAGAGTGGGAGAGGGGGATCAGAATCATTTGAAGTTCAGTCTTGGTCAGGTCTGGAGGAAAAGGAGGAAACTCACAGAACTTGGCTCAGGAATGACAATGAGGATAACAGGTTCCCAAAGCCATTGAGGACAGGAAACAGTTTTTAACACCAGAAGCCTGGAAATCATTTTCATAAGAACAGACAACATCAGAGAGTGGCAGCCAGAGGCGCCTTAACTACAGAGAACTTTGGAGATGCTTAATAGAGCATGGTGGTACCTTTGGGCAAAATAGACGTATTGCCAACATAATCAATTAAAAATAAAAAAAAAATTTGAAGAACAGGAAAGCGGTTATCTCATTATGGTTTCAATATTGGGTGTCCCCTAAAATCTCATATGTGAGACAATGTAAGAAGGTCTAGAGGTGAAATAATTGTGTTATTAGAGTCTTACACCAATCAATTAATTAATCCCCTGATAGGGATTAACTGGGTACTAACTGTAAACAGGTAGGGTGTGACTGGAGGAGGTGCGTCATTGAGGACATGCCTTTGATATCGCCTGTTGTGGTTATCTAAAGAATTCAGTGGTGGTGGTCCCTAGTCTATCTCCATTGAATTCCGTTTGTCCTATGCCAAAACCAAATGAATTCTGGAAAATAACCATAGATGACCACAAGTCAATGAAGTTGTACCATTGATTATAGATGCTGTTCATGATGTGGTTTTGTTACTACAGAAACTTAATAAGGACTCAAGTACATGATATAAAGCCAATGATTTGCTAAATATATTTTCTTTCCTTTTTCAGTTAGGCAAGAGAATCAGAAACAGTTCCCCTTCAGATGAAACAAATAGCACTATTTTATTTACCATTTTGCCCCAAGATAAACTTTCTCAGCCCCTGTTATGTTTTAGTAAAACAACAACAACAACTAAATTGTAGACCACATAGATACACAACTGAACACCACATTGATCGATTACATGATGGAGTAACAATGATAGGCAAGATGAGTAAGAGGAGGTCAGAACAATAAAGGCCTTGGAAAGGCAAGTGCCCTCCAGAAGGTAGAAGAAGAATCTTTGAAGACTGAAGGACCTGCCATTCAATCAAGAGTTCAGGGGTCCAGCATTTAGGGGTATTCTGGGTCATTTCCTTTTAAGTAAACTGCTGCATCTTTCATCCACCTTATACCATAAAGAAGGGGGCACAATGCCTGGTTGGCTACTTCTGGGTCTGGAGTCAACACATTCCACTCGAGGAATACAACTTTGGGTCTTAGTGGGTGGTGGCCACTCAGACTGCCACTCTGAGTGAGATCTAGAATAGGAAAGGACTCTGTGGCATGTCTAGGTTGCAAGTTCTTGGGCAGCATATATTATGGTTTATATATGAAGTATCCTCCAAAAGCTCATGTGAGAGAATGCAAGAAAGTTAAGAGGTGAAACTATTGGGTTGTGAGTGGATTCAGTGAATTCATCCATTGAATGGATTAATTGGATGGTAACTGTAGGCAGGGAGGGTGTGCTTGGAGGAGGAGGTGGATCACTAGGGACATGCCTTTGGGGTATATATTTTGTCCCTGGTGAGGAGAATGCTCTCTGCTTTCTTATTGCTGACACCCTTCTGCCATGTTGTTCTGCCTTATCTTGGGCTAAGAGTTGGCCATTTGTGGATTGAGAACTCTGAAGCCATGAACCCCAAATAAACTATTCTTTCTCTATGTTGTTCTTGTCGGGTCTTCTGGTCACATCAGTGAGAAAACTGACTAAAACAGCATAAGATCCAGCAGGCCTGTGTGTTTGGGTCAGAGATTCCATGGAATGAAGAGTGGGATAAGACAGGAGGAAATAGATGCAGGTGAATGGACCCAAGTCAGAGGGTTGTGGCCTTCAGTGCTTCCCTCAAGAATATTTTCACCCTCTTATAGGACATAGAGAGCCATCCATTTTTGTTTTCATATGTGTTTTATTTAAAAGAATAATTTGACAGGAGAAGTACTCATAGAAGTATTTGATAAGGTTCCTATGTGCAGGATGGACAAGGAATCAAGAGGATAATTACACCTCTGACATTTTCTCATTGCTCTCCTTTTCGCCATAAGCACCCTCTTCCAAAATAAGGGAAGGCTCAAGAGAAGAGGAATAAGAGCTAGGCTGTGTCCATGACATATTCCATTTTGTTCCTGTTTGATTCAGAGCTGATTTGGCACCTTCCCCATGCACCTGTAAGTTTGCTACAGAACAGCTATTTCATTCTCTCCTCCCAAAGACTAGGGAACTCATTTCTACCAATGTCTTCATTACTACCCAGATCCCCTACAAATGAATTGCACGTCTTGAGGAATTCATTATAATGAGCTTTACCTGTTTATTGTAAGTACTACGTTGCCTGTAAAGGACTCGAGTTCCTTGGAGAATAATATTTATTCTATGCAGGTCTTTAAAAACCTTTTAAAGTATTTGAGTTCCAACAGACTGAAAATATTCCCTAACAGGAAAAAATAGTGAAAATGCTCCTAGACATATCTTAAATCTTCAGGTAGACAATGAAACCACTTGTACTTGGAATAATCACAACAGAGCAAATGAGGTCTTTTGATACAAAATTTTGCTTTCAGGATCAGGATAATTGAGATAATTCTTTAGTTCAATTGTAATAATAAATATCTGTGGAATTAACACAGTAGTTCCATAGTTCAATTTAGAAAACAGCAACACTGCCAAATAAACTTTGAAGCCAAAATTACACTTAGCTCTCTAACATAGAAACACAGACCTATAGGCAGCCTTATAGGTTGGTGTTACTTGAATTTTTCTCAAAGATAGGCAATTAAAGCCAGGAAATTCAATATATTCTCAAAGTAAGGCCAACTTAGCTCTTGAGTAAGAGCTCCCTCCACTGGAGTCTAAGTTTTAACTCATTTCCTTCTATTTACCTTCCTTGGAGAAGCTCCCTTTCCTGGCCCCTGCCTAGTGTGGGAGATAAAACCAACAGAGCGTTGAATAACGTCCTTCAGGAGAGACGCAAGTAAGCCCATTTATCAATCCAAGGAGGCTGAACTGGAGAGGAAAAGAAAAACTCGTACAGCTCCTCTTGTCATTCCTGAATCACGTCGGCTGTGCAGAATATCTTCTTGGAAGCTCAGAGCATAAACTGACTGTAATCACATGCCTCCAAGGTCTCTGCCCAGTTTTTCATCAAATGCACATTTTGATAAATTATTGCTTTCAAGGGAAAGTCAGAAATTTACACCTCAAAAACTCTACCCCAGGGTTGCTCTGCTTTCTTGAAGAAGTTTACAAATTTGACTGTATTTCTAAAATGAAAAGTTAGGAGATTTAATATTGTTTTAGGGCATTTGAGCCAATCAAATATTCTGGTTAATATTGTTTTAGGGCATTTGAGCCAATCAAATAATCCAGAGTGACCCCTTCTTATCTTACTTAGATTGCATATTTTCAAAGAATTGCAATAAAATAAGACCAGATAATTAACACAAATGATACAGGTCATGTTGAACCATTCTTGTGGGGTCCACAGTTCACCATTATAAATATTCATGACTAGCTGTGTAACCTTTATTAAGCTGTATAAGCATTTTGAAAATATTTCTTGGTTTAAAAATGAGCCTTAATTAACTCTTTCCTTACCTCAAAGGTCTATTTCAAAGATTAAATGAAATAATGAATGTGAAAGTGCTTTTCAAAACATGAAAATTATGGTGCTGAAAAAGCACAGCTAAGAGGCAGTGAGACAGCTACTTTCAGAGCAACCTACTGAGCTTCATAATAAAATCTGTGAGTAGCAAATGTGGAATTAAATACTGGTACTGTAGAGACACACTATATGCCAAAGGATGTACAAGTACTGGTTGGTAAATCAGGTGGCTAACCAAGTAACATTCACCCTAGTAGAGCTGGGCAGCATTACCTTTTCATACAGTAGACCACCCAACAAGGATTTTTTTTAAAATTAAAGTTATTTTCTGAATCCCAATCTTTTCCTTTTGAAAAGGAAGAAAAAAGTGAAATTTCCATCTTATTGTGAATTTCCACATTAAGTGAGCAAATCTTTATAATTCATCATACATTCATAGGGTCAGTGAAATTTGAGTGTATTTATAGAAGTTGTACTATCAAAGTCAACATAAAACCAATTGATACACACTGTCCTACAAAAAGTAAATTAGAGTGTTTGGTAACAGTGCTGTGTGAATATTCGTATGCAATATCCACTCTGTTCAATTTCACCATTACTGATTCCTTACCAGATTTCTCCTTTCCCCATGTCACAAATCCAATCACATTAATAGGAGCTTAATAATCTTGGATGAAGGTACTCATTATACTTACATATGGTAGAAACATCAAGCCTGGAAAAATGTTGAATTTAAATATTGCAATTTTTCCAACACTGAAAAAGATCAGGGGCACCTTATATGTGTGCTAGCAAAGTATCCTTCAGATCTTCCAAGTAGCAGTTTGCTTCTTATCCACTGGTAATCATTATATAAGTGGTCCAATAAATGTTTGCTGATGATTATAATGTTTAATTATTTCAGAATTAATATTATTTCCTATGATTAATGAAAATGAAAAGTGTACAATCCATTGAGGTACAGTTTTTATTGTATTTACATATTTTATAAGAGTTGTATCTCATTTGCCTGTTTTTCCTTCTTTCTTTGCTTTATGTAGTAGAATTATGTGCTTTTTTTCTCAGTGTTCAAATGATTCTTTTTATATTTCATGACATTACATTTTTCTTAGCTCCCTTTCAAGGAGATTATGAATGCTTTGAAAGTGTTTTTGTGTCTTTAGTACCTAGTCCAATGTCCAATGCCACCAACATTAAGTCTCAGTATACTGTTGTTTATGAGAGAGTAACCAAAGAAAATTCTTTCATTTTCTCTCTGCCTTTTTAAGATCCTTGCTACATCCTTGAGATGTAGCAAGGTTGTATCCTTGGGAAAATATCTGTAAGTATAGAAGCAATTGCCTGATTTAACAATTTGCCTATAAGACTACTAAAAATTCTGAACTTCCCAGGGGATAAGAGTAAGTTATAAATTTTGTTTTTGTTTTTGTTTTTTTGTTTAGGGCTGGAACATTTGAAGTGAGCAGCTGGGACTATATCCTCCTTGCACTTTGTTCATACATAAGGAGAAATGAAAATTCTGAAAAGACATCTGTATTGTAAATCAAAATACATTGCTGAAATCAATGTTGAGTTGACATTCTGCTGGCAAATATTCTTTTGAGATTGGTTCTTGTAAATCTCTTTCCCATCTGGTTTTTATGTCTGCTCTGGGACTCATATGCACAAAGTTGTCTAGGATCTGCTCAGAATGTTGAAATAAAGTGCGTGGTTTTTAATAAAAGGTTAGATGGGAAGGGAAGATACTGGCTTAGCCTTATCTGAACTGCTTATATATCTTGTAGCTCATCTAAACTTTTGGAAACTTTGGGAAGTGTTTTCTTGGGCTAAGCAAATTTATTTGAAGTCACGTATAATAATCCTATTGTCCAACTTATGTTTTCCTAAAGACCATTTGCTGGATAGATAATTTTTATTTTTAAACACAGGAAGAATGAGCAGCAGAGAGGAATTTATGATTGTAATTTCCTCTCTTACCATAATTACACTATTTCCATTAAATTAATGATGGAGAGGAAGAATTGTTTATTTAAATGGTTTCTTTCCTTATTGAAAGCTAACTTGGTAATGCTAATCCCTTTTTAAATGACAAATTCAATGATGACAAAGAAAAAAATTCTCCATCTGAGACATGTCGTGATAAATAAGCCCATGATTATGACTTAACATCTGGAGTTGATGTCCCTTCTTGAGTTTTATGAGAAGTGGTGTTCTTAATGGACTCTCCAAGTGAGAACACTATCTCCATCACCATCACATAACGTTTACTTAATTCTCATCTTTAATTGCAGGTCAGTGGTTAATGCACACAGCAACCGATTGCAGATTCATACAAGGAAAGAGAAACCATCTTACATCTTAGAAGCATGAAGTTGACCCTTGCTCTCATATGTTACACGGAGTGTGTGTGTGTGTGTGTGTGTGTGTGTGTGTGTGTGTGAATGCATTGCAGAGGCAGATGGGAAGAAGAGAAAGCACTTAAGTAGCTCGATGTATCCCTGGATATTCTTCCCACTGAGAAAATATGTATAAACAGGACTCCTGTAACTGGGAGCTTTCTCTCCTTGAATGGTGACATTTACTGACTTTGGTCATTTGTTTCTTTGTTTTTTTTTGATTCAACAATGTAGAATAAGAAGTTATGGAAGGAATAAAGAGTATTACAAATTCTCCTCTTGCACTCCCTGGAGATAGAGTGGAGGACTCTCATCCTTGCATTTTAATATCTTACCTCTCTCACCCAAGACCTCATAGAAATAAAAAAATACATCTATTATTATATATCAAAGTTTTAGAGATATGATTTGAAAACAGTGTAATATTTAAAAATTCTCCAGGGATTTAAAAATTATCTTAAAAACCACATAGTGTTCAGGGATTGGCATCTGACTTTAGAGTTCACTTTCTTTAGTGTAGATCAATTAGTTTCAAGCTTTGAGATCCATAAGACATTCTTCAAGGTTTTTGTCTATGACATAAACTTTTTACTTGCTGACTTGAGACTCTGGCCTCTGCTTACACCATCATTCCCTTGTTTGTGTTTGCCCAGGCTGCTGTATTCTAGAGGCAGTTTAATAGGACACCCAGTTCATGTTGGTCTGCAGGGCAGATTTTTGGCCATATCCCATGCAAGATACCATGTGACCTCCTGTGCATCCTACAGAACACTCACATGTGCATTGACTATTCATGCATGGCTAATTTAAGTTTCTCCAAACCTCAAGTGAAAGCTCAGAGTTCAGTGAGCACTACATTCTTAAACCTACATACATGTATCACTATATATATGTATTGCTTACAATTAGTTTCCAAAAATGTCAATTAAATTTATGTTCTATGAAGCTTACCTGGTAAATCATGAATACCTAAATTAGGGTTTTCCAGTGGTAACATAGGATTCAACCTAATGGTCAGTGAGAGACTTTCCTTCCTAATTTTTGATCACTTAATCCAGATATCTTAAGTATTATGTTCATTTATGGTTATGCTGCATTCTTGTTCTCCCTAGTTTTTAACTCCAGAGGGTATTTCGTTTAGTCCTTGTTTGATGTCTCTATTCACCATGCCAGTTGAAGCTTCCTTTAATTTTCTACTGTCCATTATTGGACATTCATCTTCTCATTGCTCCACACTCTGTAACTAAATATGGAGATGTCTGCTATGAGATGGTCTTTTATAGTCTGATATAGTCTGATAGTCTGATACAATGAGAGTGCTCATGAATTTTTGCTGTAACAGGTGAAGATTTGAACGTTTGTGACTGTGCACACATACAGCATATGCTGAGTGTGTCTGTAGGTTACTAGTGATCCTTTAGGACAGGGTCTGTACCTGTTGATCTCAGGAGTTGTTTGGGATAGAGTTTGCACAAACAAGTCATTTTAATGCCAGCCACTTTCTCTATTACACTGAGACGTGGTCCGATTAAGATGGCTATAAAGACAATAAAAACTGACTTAATATAGATCATGTCACTTCTGAAGTGGTTCCTATCCAAGTTAATTGGAGACTCTCTGACCCATTGAGGAAAACCATCTTGCAACACAAATGGTGTCAGTGGTTTATTTCTCTTCATAAACCGATTTATTTTACAAATTTTACACAGCAAAAGCGTTCTCCATTGAGGTGGTGTAAAGACTTACTAATAAGTGGACCCTTTTTGGACCTTTTCCCAAACACCTGAGTAAATAGACATAAATATCCTGCCCAGATGAACCTCATGCATCTGAGCAAATGGGAGGATTGACAAGAGGCATTTAAAGGTGAGCAATAGGGTGGTTGCTCTGTCCAACAGTCAACTTCAAAGGGCTGAGATTGGCATCTATGGATGATCCAGCTATTACAGTATTTATTTTGAGACAAACAGAATAATGGTGTTTGAAGAAAGGAGAAAAGGGGAGTTTATGAGCTTTCCATCAGACAGAGACAATAACCAAGACAAACCATATAAATGCAGGACAACATTTTACACATGTTGTTCTAATAGATGTGTCTGCCTTTATCAACATCCTATAGTTGAAGATGCAAAGGACATTTCTACCCCTAGATTGATCTGTATATCAAGAAAAAGTAGATCCTAGACTGTCTCTATAATAACTGTAGGAGAGGCTCATTTGTCACAGAGCATGGGTTCTGCCAGAAACACAGAGATAAAGAGAGGAGAAGAGAGGGAAAGAGGAAGAATCCCTTAATATTCTCTCTAGCATCCTAGCCTACTGAGGTACTTAAGACTTTCTTTTATGTGAAGGCTTTAAAGCCTTTATTCAAATACAGGTTAAAAGCTAAAATAAAGACAGATTCTCAACAGGTTAAAAAATGAATTTTAGGATGGTTTGAATCCAAGCTGCTGTGTGTACATGTGTGCATAGGAATGATAGTGTGTGTGCATATGGTTACTGATATATGGATTTTAAAATAATTGAGATTGAAAGGAAATGTTTTTTATATACTTGTTTCATATACAAAACAAATATATGTTGTTGGTTTAGTTAAGTTAGTAAGTTATATTGTTTAGGGCTGGAAGAATCATATCAAGAATTTTGGTTGTAACAAGAGACATGAAGAATCTTTAAAGTGTTAAGTAGGAAAGTGAAATAGACATATATGTTAATATTATGTTCTGCATTCTAAGTAGAAAATAGATTGGAAGAAGATAATATATAACTGTCAGGAGGTTATTTGGAGATGATGGTGGTTTGATCTTGGGTGATGAGAATGTAGGAGTGGAGAAATTGACAGGTTTGAGATGCAGCTAAGAGTTTGTGTTGATAGAACTTAGTGATGGGTGGGATATGGGACTAAGAATTGGGGTTAATCTCCCAGGTTTCTGGGAGGAAAAACTAGATGAATGCTATTGAATGATGAAAGAGGCACATAATTTGGAATGGAGGTGGGTTTGTAAGAAGACAAAGAATTCTGTTTGTGGGGCACATTCAAATTGGCAGTCAAGTTGAGATCTAGATGAGCTGGTTATGCATGTTTAGAGCATGGTAGAAGTTCTTGGAAGGCAATGTAAAGTAAATCAAATGTTATTTGAAGTCATGAGAGTGGGGGAGATAATTAAAGAGAACAAAGGAAGACCCAAGTGAGAAGTGGCCATGAGAGTGAGGAGAGACAAAGAGAGCCAAGGCATTTGAATTGTAGATTGAGCATGTGATATTTCCGAATGAGACTGACATGGAGTGGTTGGAAAGACTGGAGGAAAGTCAGGAGGGCACATAGTTGTGGAATCCAAGGGAAAAGAATACTTTCAGCAGGAAGAAGGTGATAAAGAATGAGGATTGGATTTAGCAACGTGGAGGGAGGAGAGCTATTTGCAATCTAAGCAAAAGCAAATTTTACTGAGTGGTAGTCAGAGAAACCAGAATAAGATCGCCTGAGAGTGAATGTGATGTGGAAATGAAGTTTGCTTGCAAAGGGACACTTTGGGGATAAAAGTTGGTTTCACAAGGAAAAAGAGTCAGGTCAGTAGCTTGAGAGGCATGTGTGATTCAGGAGGTCTTTATTGCTCTATGCTGATTTTTTCCCCAATGGAGATGTAAGCATTTCTGAATGCTTATGATAAGGGTCCAGAAAGTAGTAAGAACCTGAGGATATCACCACAGGGAGGAGAAACTACAGAAGCAGTTGACTGGGACATCAATGCCAGAGGTGGAACAAAAACTAAGGCAAAGAAGTAGACACCCCCCCACACACATCCACACCCACACCCACACCCCTTTCCTGAGAAATAAGTAGCTGGTAAAAGACCCTGTGCTGGGCACCTTGCTAGTTTGATTATAAACCAATTGTGCAAGGACATTGCTGATTTCTTTATTTATATCAGTTCAACCCCAACATTACACTAGAATGGAAACTCCATGAAGATCAGGATTTTTTGCATTCTGCTCTTTGTAGTATTTCTGGGTACTTAGTCCTGTACTTGGCACATACTAAGCCCTTGATACATATTTTTTGAGTATTGAGTAAACTGTTAGTTCTAATTTTGTAGATGAGGGAACTGAGAATCAGAGAGGTTAACTAATTTTCCCAATTCCAAAGGCAACAAGGACATCTGGATTTGTACACTGTCAAGTTTCTTGATTAGCATGCTAGGTTGCTGTCCATTTGGAATCATATTTGATGAAGCAAAAAGCTTTTAGAGTTTTTATGTTCTCACATGCCACCCCCCTTATGCCAAGGGCTTTTGAAGTATTAAAATCAAGCTTATTAACATTTTTAGAGTACTGATGTCTGTGTAATATCAGTTTGATTACCTAGGCAGGGAAGTCATTGCCAAGCTGTCCATACTTGGACATTGCCCGTATTTCAGAAACCAGCAAGTGTAAGTCCTGTTTCTTTCCTCCTTGGATCATGCACTCTGCTAGACTCAGCCATTGCTTTGATGGCCATATGGTCCCCTGTGCTCAGTTCTGAATGTGCTGTTTTGTTCTCTCATCTCAGTCCAGGTCCTCAAGATACCTTTGCCTACCTTTCTTAACTTGTGCCTATAATAGTCATTATTTTTTTTTTTTAAATCTTTTTCTGCCCCCACCTCAACTACCAAATCCCAACTTCCATCCAGTTTTTCAAAGATATCTCATGAAATGGTGATGGCCTAGGATCTCCAGAGGGCCAGGGATCCTACCACCTTAGCAATATACTTGATGAGCATTCTTATCCTTAAAATTTGCACTTTGACTAGTAGAATCAAGACAGCTCTTGGTGAATACAAATAACCACTTCAGCATAGGAAGACATGAAAGGAAAATAGCTCTAAATGCAAGCAGAATCAATAAAAGTGAGCAATCTTGACAAAACAGGAAGAAAAGTATTTATTTTGAACATGCTGGACTTGTTCTAAAGAGGAAGACATGGACTTAGGAATATTGTTTGTAGCATATTATATAATTATGGCCAATTCTGTAGTAAATTATACTAGCTGTGAGTTCAATTCTCAAACAATCCTTGTTCATCTTGATGAGGTGCACTGGAGAACCTCTTCATGTATTGTGTACACAGAGATCTTTAACAGGCTTGACTCCCACTGACTTTGAATCAAGACACTCATGATTAGTCAAGTGGGATATGCAAATAGTACTCTTAAACATACTATATTTCATCTGGAGTTACCTAGATGTATTATTTGCTACTTTAGGATTTTTTAATTCTCTTCTTCTGAAATGTGAAAAAAGTTTGTTGACTTAACTCTGTTCCTGGAATCTTGTATGGCAGATACTGTTATGTTCAATTAATAAAGTTTACAATGGAAGTTCTGAGTCCTTCTAGAAGAAAGAAAAAAATACTTACTTCTAAAAAGTATATTGATTATTAGTAATTGTCAGGCTAGAATTTGTAAATTTTACCACTTGTGTGCTCCTGTGCATCAGTTTTCAATTCCCAAATTGTCCGTGCACCCATAATTCAAAGATTTCAGGTTGATTAAATGCTAGAACTGTACTGGATGCTATCATGTGACTTTTCTTCCTACTCTTCTATGATAAAATCCAATGTAGTTCTTACCCATTTGCAATGGAAAATTTCTCATGGAGTATTCTTAAGAAGGATGACAGGAGTTCAGAGTTCAGCATTCAATCTGCCCTGTGTCTTTGGAGAAGTGAATTAACCTCTCTGAGTCTATGCTAGCATTTTTTAAAATTAGTAGTTTGTGGTAAGTAATGCACACTTATTTCTTCAAATATTCATTGCATTTCTTCTGTATTCCAGACACTGTGATTTTTGCCTGAGATTGAACAACATAGACACTGCCCCTGTCTTCACAGGTCTCATTATAGAGTAGATGAGAAAGATAAATAACCGGCTAATTATAAAACAGAGAAATTGATACCAACAAAAGCATAGGTTCCAAGATCATCTGCTGACAACTTTATCAACCCTTCAGGGAGTCTGCCAATTATTTGCATTTCTTTGAATTTTTCAAGCACACTCCTTTGCTTCCATGTCTCTAAACATGTTCCAACTGCCTAGAATAGCATCCATCCTATTCTTTATCTAGGTAATGCCTACATAGTCTTCAAGGTCCTGACAGAGCATCACATCTCAGGGGAACCTTCTCTGAATCTTTGAGTCTGTTTTGCATAACCCTTCTTGAGGATTCTGGTCTTCATAGATATCCTTCAATCATGGTCACTTGACTTTTTTTTTTTCTTTTTTCTCAATTCCACTGTTAAGATTTGAGCTCATTAAGTTAAGGGATCTCACATTTATCTCTTTATTCTAAGAATACTGTATAATGTTTGACAAATAGATGCTCTATAAATCTGCTTATCCTATGAATATCAAACCTTTATTGAGCATCAGGTCTGTAAACAGATTTACCTCCATTATATTATTTACATTATATTATTTATATGAATGTGTTTATAATCCTTCATAGATAAAGAAACTGAGATTCACAAAGGCAAAATAATTTTCTTAAGGAAAAACAGAGAAGTGTAAGTCCAGAATTCAAAGCAGGTTTTCCAGAGGTTTCTGTCTTATTTTATTTTTTATTTTTTATTTTTATTTTTTGCAGTGCTGGGGATTGAATCCAGGGCCTTGTGCTTGTGAGGCAGGTACTCTACCAACTGAGTTATATTCCCAGCCCTCTCTCTCTTATTCTAACAGTGAAAATTATGGGTTTTATTACACTAACATTTGTGAGTGAGGGATTTTGGGACTGATTGTGAAGGAGATAACTTCTCAGAGAGGAAACTCAAAGCTGATAGTTTTTAGGTCATGTTTGCATAAGCTGATGTAAATGTGTTCTCAGGTAATTTGGTTCAATAGAGGGAGAAACAGCACCTTTTCCCAAATTAACAGATGTCTATGCATAGATATGTCTGTGAAGCAAGGTCGTGGTTGGGCCTTATCTGCATACCTCTCTAAGATATAAGTATGTATGTGTGTCAGTATGATATATAGATGTACACGTATGTCTCATCAGGAGACTGTATATGAAATTCCCTAGGATATTAAGAGGAAGCAGAGAAGGAGATCAGGAGACCTGATATCCTGCGCCTTGGGAATATTAGAATTATCATTCTAAAACAGAGACAGGATTCTGCAGTTTTTAAGAAAAATTTGTAATTATGGACTGTCTGAAATACAAATTTTTAGGGATGGGCAGTTTTGACTCCTCTAAGATGTATGGGGGTAGTTGAAGAATATTTTCAGCCGACCAGAGAAAAATTGAATCTTCATGGAAAAGCTAAAGTCCCAAGTTCCCTCTAGACAAGACTGTACAGAAGTCAGCCCAAATGTTGAAACAATATATATTTTCCTTGCTTTCAAAAATTCCCCAACATAATTATGTATCCAGACAAAATCTTACTTCTTTTTTAGCCAGAGACAGTGGCATTTATGGGCATTTCTGCTATAATGCCAATGTCTGTGCTTTTGAAAAACCTCACATTCTGCAAAATTGAACACCAAAAATAACAAGTCTGATGGGGAAAATAAAAGGTGGAGAAAACCACTCAAAACTGTGAAATTTGAAAAGCAAAGCACTAAAAAAATTTTATTATAAAACTACTGGGATAGCTAGCCCTCTAAGAGTTTTGGCACCTGGCTTGAGAGTCTGCTAATCATTAGCAGCTTTAAGTCCTGGAACTTCTATTTGTTCCTTAGAGACAGTCCTTTCAGTATAGACAGTTTTTTTTTTTAAATTTATCAAAACCAAAAATTGGATCTAATATGTAGCCTCTTTTGTTAATCCATTGTTTTAATACCTGGATTAATGTCTGCAGCTTCTTAATCTGTGCTGGCAGCTTCCCCAGTGAGTCAAACACAGTGGAATAAGTATAGATGTTGTCAAAGCACTAAAGGAAAGAGTTTTTGTAGATTTTTTTCAACATTTTTCTAAAGATCTTCGTGTGTTGCTCTGCTTTTTCTTTAGTTGGGACAAAACTTGCTCTGGATAACACAAAACAAGCTAATTGGAAAACAAAATATAAAAACCCACATTAGTTTACCAGTTCTATATGTGGTAATTTACATAAAAGAATTGGCTATTTTACAAGGGGGAGACAGGAATAGGAAACAGAGTGGAATGAATCTGACTTAACTTTTCTATGTACATATATGAATATATCACAGTGACTCTCTAAATCATGTACAATGACAAGACTGGAATCCTAATTAGAATAAGATGTATTCCATGTTTGTATAAATATGTCAAAATATCCTCTATTGTCATGTATAACAAAAGAACAAATTAAAGAAAAACTATACCAGGTTTATTTTGGACAGGTACTTTTTTGAATTAAAACCTGAAATATTTTTTTTTAAAAAGAAGATGTTCTAGTTCATGTAATGTGTAAGGTTCCAATACATGTAATGAATGCTAGATTAGTCTATATAAAGTCTGTCTCATTGACTATTTCCAAAACTTGTTTCATCTTAATCCATACCATATAGCAAATGAGATTTTACTTGTAGTAGCTGTGTGAGGTGAAGGTGGGCTTTAAGGAAGGATCAGGTGCCATCTTGAGAAAGAAAAGGAATAAAAACCACATTTATCAGCCTATCAAGTAGTTTAAACTGTGCTACTATATTTGTTTTACATTAAATAATCATTGATCCTGATGTTTCTTCTCAAATTAGATGTTTCTTCTTTTCCTTTTTCTCTTTCCTTGATTTCTTTCTTTCATTTCCGCCCCCTTTTCACTAATATTTTCTGTCATCTTTCTTTCTTTTTCCTTTATTCACTACATACTTAAGTGTTCACCATGTACCAGGGATCCTGGGGATCTTGAAGATGAAATGATGAACACAGGCAGAACCTGGATCTTTTTGGGGAAAATAGGCATTAGATACTAAATCACACAAATAAATGTTAATCAGTGGGTAACAGACATCGCAAGAAACAGAACTGTAAAGATAGGTCCCAGGGGAATTACACCTTACTCAGATTTGTCATCCAGGTTTCCTTGACAAATGAGTGGGAGTACGTAGGTAAAGAGAGGAGAAAAGTGCCTTCCTAACAGAGAAAATTGCTTCTGCAGAGACCCTGAAGCCTGAGGGACCACAGAGCCCATGAGGGCTGAACCAGGATGGGTGGGACAGGAAGACAGAGAACCAGGAGGCATTTTGAGGTGAAGCCAGATCACATAGAGTCTAACCGACTATGTGATAATGATCCACTTCTGTCACCTGAGAGAACCAGGAGTTGCTTGAAATGTTTGAAACCAGAGGATCTGTGATGTGACCAGATTGTATTTTGTAAATATTATCTCTGATCACAGTATAATAAGATCAACAAGTAAGTTTTATGCTTGTTGCAACTTTACATCTTCAATGTATCCCTGCAAGGAAAGAGCAAGTCTGATGTTGGCATTCTTATTTTCTCTTGTTTTTGTTTTGGAGATGGAATGAGGCTTGAAGGAGAATTTGTGTTTTGTTTGAGGAAGCCTGTTTCATTTCTCAGATTGTGAATGTCAATATCTCATGAGATGACATCATAGTTGTGAAACAAAGGATACGGATAGAGTGATTTGACATTTCTTTGAACACAAGTCCCTCATTTTTCATATTCTTCATTTGGAAAATAGCTTCAAGTTCCACCTGAGCTCTCATTTGTAAGCTACTTCTGTTTCAGTTAAATTGGAGATATTTCCAGGTTTTTCTGCCTCATTAAACACAGGCATCTCTAGGATCTATGACCAAAATGAGAAATTTGAAAGATTGCTGGAATTAGCAAAAGAATAGAAGAAAAAGAGGTTAGAGTTTTGGCAGTAGACCATCTACCTGAGCCACAGAACTGCATTCCCTTGGTGACTCAGCCTTTTCTTAATATTTTGCATGAACAAGTCAAGTCTTCCCATATTTACTCCCCATAACCCATTTTGGAGAGGCAACAACACAATGTGCTTCCTTATTTGAGGGTTTCTAGACAAGTGTTCACATTGGCTCTGGCCCTTTCTCCTTTGCTCAAGCCATGGAAGCAGGATTGCGAGTCCAACAATTTGCAGGATTTAAGGGAAACACTGGATGCTTCCAATTCTATATCCAATTAGTCACCTATGCCTCTGTTCTGCACCTTCTTTACCACCACATTCTCTCTTTCCTCTTAAAAAGGAGAACTGCTCTGAGGGCACCATCTTAACTGCCAATGGTTTCTGTGCAACTACTGATAACAGTTCACTTGGCAAAGTTCTACCAGCAGTGCAGCATAAGGTGAAATTATGAGAGCTGTGGACTGGGCCAAAAGCAAGAACTTGAAGAAGAGGCTCCAGCTGTAAATTTTTCACTTGTCTAATGGACTGTATGTTTAGGGTCCTGAAGCAGAGTGGCTGGTGGGGAGGAATCACATCATTACCAAAGTGTGTGAAGCCAGAATTCTCCCTAGTCTTGTCTTGAGCAAATATTTAAAACTCCCAGGTGACAGATGAGCATGATAGAAACTTATCTAGGGCCCAGTATCTTTGAAGCATGATCATAGATAGTCTCATGATTTAAAACACACACTCTCTCTCTTCTCTCTCTCTCTCTCTCTCTCTCTCTCTCTCTCTCTCTCTCTCTATTGGATTATGATCAGGACATGTGAATATTGCACACAAATACACATTCCTGGTATCATTCTCCTAACATTAACATGGTCCCCAGGTAATAAGGAACTGACCCAGGTATGAGCAGGTTTGTGATATAATCTTAAATAGTTATATCTCTTCTACTAAGAAATTTAATGATTTGGAAATAGGCGAAAACAGAAAGAAGAAAGAATGGAAGAAAGGGAATTGAATGAAGAGAGATCAGCAAGAGGAAAGCCAAGAGAAGCAGAAACAACGGGAGACAGAGAGGAAACATATGGAAAGGGAACTCCTTAAAGCAACCCAAATCATAAGAGACTGAGACCACAGAAGACTCCAGAATAATTTTAGATAGGGAGTCAACCAAGAGTGCCTACTAGATTGAATACTACCCTCATTTATGGCATTTGTCTTTTAATCTACTTCTAAATATGAACTTCTAAATCCTTTCTAGACTGATTTAGAAAATAAGTGAGTAATTAAAAGCAGAATCAGAGCTGGGTATTGTGGCACATGCCTGTAATCCCAGCAACTCAGGAACTGAGACAGAAAGATGGCAAGTTTGAGGCCAGTCTGGGCAAATTGATGAGTCCTTGTCCAAAATAAAAACATTTTTTAAAAAAGGGCTGAGGTTCTCCCCACATCAAGCATTTACATAGGTGACTGGTAACATCATCTAGGATGCATGACTGTAGCAGTTTCTTATCAGAGAAAACCTGTATGATCTTGATGATGGAAACAGTCACCTATGTGAATGTTTAATGGGGGAGAACCACTGAGCCTCCTTTGGTAAATCTTGATAATGCCTGTGTTTGGTGCACAAGGGCTTCCAAATCTCATTTCTCAGCAAAAGAAAAAGAAATTACTTTGGAAAGACCACATTTTCAAATTTTCTTACTTTATTATCATAATGGCAATAGAATTTGTGAAAAAGATGAATTTATTCATCCAGATTTAAAAAAAAAAGGCTGAGAATGTTCAATTCTCAGTACCAGAAAAACACCCAAAACCAAAACAACAACAATGAAAATACAGAATCAGAAAAAACTTACAGTATCGAACTGAACCAAATATAGAACAGGTAAAAAATGAAAGAATGATGAAATAGAGGGAAGTAAAAAGAGACTTTGGGTGAAGAGGGGAATGATCTACAACTGATGGACTGAAAAAGAAACAACAGCAGTAAGTTGCATAACTATTTATCTAGAAACTTAACTTTTTTTTCTGGCACTGAAAATATGTATACCATACCAGGTAAAATAAAGTATGGTGTTTTTATTATGATTTCCAAAGAAGAGAGAGAGGGAAAGAAGAAAGGAAGAAGGGAGGGAGGTCAGTAGGGAAGGTGGGAGGGAGGGTTGGAGAGGGTGGGAAGGAAAGAGGAAGAGAGAAAGAATAAAAGAAAAGAAAGAATGGAGGGAAAGAAAGAGAGGGAAAGAGAGATATTGCCATAGTATTTTATGCTCATCCAGTGGTTTGCAATCTGTCACCTGAAGCTCATAAAGAACCCTATGGCGTAGATAGGGTGCATACAGTGATCATTATACAAACTCAATTAAAATCTTGGAAATAAAGCCCTGTTAGTAAAACTGATGGGCTGTACCAAAACTCAGGACTATTTTTAATTTTGTGAGGAACATCTGTACTGTTTTCTGTGATGATTATACCAATTTACACTCCCTCCAATAGTGTGTGCTTCCTTTTTCCCATGCCCTCATTAGCACCATTTAGCATGTTACACTCATTTCTTTGATCAGTACTTTATAGTCTTCAATGTATACATCTTTCCTTTTCTGGATCAAGCTTATTCTTAAGTATTTTATGATTTTTGATTCTGTTATATGACAAAGGTACTACAAAATAAAGAAAGTCATGGGTGGAGATCCCTCATACACATGTATCCAAAGTTTTTAAAAGTATAACAAATCAAATTCAGCAATATTAAATTATCATCAAGGAAAGTTTATTTCCCAAGATTTGCTTAATATTTAAAAAAATGTTTAGTAGAATTAATTGTATCAATGGAATAAAAATGGAGATATACATACATAATTAATCACTAGATATGGAAAAAGGAAATTTAATACCCATTTATTTTAAAGAGTCTTAGAAAAAGAAGAATAGAGGGATATTCCTCCACCTGAAAAACACAATTTTAAAAGCGCTACGGTTGAAATCAAACTTAATGTTGGGATACTTAACACTCTCCTACTCAGATTAGTCAAACAAGGACAGGTCTCCCTCTCCCACCTCTCTGCTGTACGGGAGGTTTTCATTGTACTGCAGGTCCTACTCACTACAATAAAGCTACAAAGAAAAGCATGAGAATATAGAAGCAAAATTAAAACTGTCTCCATTTGCAGATGACATGATTTCTTAATTAGAACATTCTAAGAAATCTACCAAATATCAACTAGAACTAATTAGTATATCTGCTTTGCCAAAAAATTAGGCTATGATATAAAATGTAAAAATCAGTTATATTTTTACATATTGGCAGGAAACCATTGAAAAATTAAATTAAAAATCAGTTCTACTTTCTTTATCATCAAAAAAATAAAATCCTAAGGAATGAAGTTTAATAAAATAATAATAAGTTAATAAGCTTAATAAATCAATTTTAAACAAAAAGAATTCGGCACTGAAGGCTACCCACATGTTCTTGAGAAAAACTGAAGACTTAAATAAGTGAATACATACCATGTTAATCAATTGTAAGACCCAATAGAATCAAGATTTCAATTTATCTATAGATTAAGTACAGTTCCAATTATATTGCCAATAATTTTCAAGTCAATTAAAAATTTTTATGTAAGTGCAAGTAACCTAGAATGTTCAAAGTAATTGAAAAAGAAGAACAAAGATGGAAGACTCATGCTACCTGACTTTAAAACTTAGAATCTTATTCTAACACTCCAATAATCAAGACACTATAGTACAGGCATAAAAATCTACAAGTAGATCAGTAAAACAGGATAGATAGCTCAGGAATAGACCCAACTTATACAGTTACTTGCCAAGGCTATCCAGTGTGGGGAGGGGAGTCTTCTCAACAAATGGTGCTAGAAGCATATTGAAAAAAATGAACTATGTTCCTTACTTCACACCAGACACCAAAAGTTTAACTAGAGATGGAAAAAGCAAGACAGAGCTTTTATAGAGAAACCTAGGAGAGTATCTTCATGACTTAGGGGTAGGCAAAGACTTCTTAGTCCTAGAGGCAAACAATCATAAAATAAAATATTAATAAAATTTCACCAAAATTAAATAGCTTTGTGCATCAAAAGACACAATTAAGATTATGACAGGTTGAAGAAAATAATCACAAAGCATTTATTTGATAAAGAAATGGAACTCAAGGTTTATGCATAGAACTCCAGAATTCAATAATGAAAGGACAGCTCACCCAGTGTAAAATGGAGAAAAGATTTAAAAGTATATTTCATGAGAGAGAGAATATATATAAATGGCCTATAATCATATGAAAACATGTTCAGCATCATTCATCATGAAATGCAAATTAAAATCATAATAAGATCTCATTGCACATTCACTAGAATGACTAAATTAAAAATACTGAAAACACCAAATGTTGGTGAGGATGTAGAACAAATGGAATCCTCATACATTTTTGGTGAGATTCCGAAATTTTATATCTACTTCAGAAAATGACCTATCAGTTCTTAAAAATATAATCAATTAATTTACTTATTACATTCTTAGATTTATTGAGACACAATGTACAAAATTGTATATAATTAATGTGCCAATCTTGGTGAGTTTGGATATATGCACATAAAAGTGATATCATCACTATGACCAAGATACTAAATATATCCATCACTTCCAAAAATTTCCTTATGCTTTTTAGTGGGATTATTATGTGGGAGGGGTAAGAACACTTGAAATCTATCCTCAATGTATCTGGGGACTTTATCTTGACTGTATAATGCCTTATTAATAGCAATAGGTGCTATTTTATTGTTATGATTTAGATATGAAGTGTTCCCTGACAGCTCATGTGGGAGACAATGCCCGAACATTCAGAGGTGAAATGATTAGATTATGAGAGCTGTAAACTTAATCAGTGGATTAATCCATTTGATGCATTAATAATTTAAATGGATTAATGGGTGATAACTGTAGACAAACTGGGACATGACTGTGGGAAGTAGGTCACTGGGAGCGTGCCCATGGGGATTATATTGTCCCTGGCTGCTTGCACTCAAGCTCTCTCAGCTTCCTGGCTGAAACAGACTGAGCAGGTATCTTCTGTCATGCCCTTTTGCCATGATGCTCTGCCTCACTTTGGGCCCAGAGCTATGGAGTTGTTTTGACAATGAACAGAACCTCCAAAACCATGAATCAAAGTAAACTTTTCCTCCTCTGAGCTGTTCTTGCTAGGTATGTTGGTCACTGCAAGGCAAAGCTGCCTAAAACAGTTATATAGCAGATCTCTAGAACTTCTAGAGCATGACATAAACTTTATACACAGTAAAAACACAATGTCCTATTTTTCTCTCTTTCTAGTCCCTCCTGGAAACCACCATTCTATTTTTTTACTTCTATGAATTTGATTATTTTAGATACCCCATATAGGTAGAATCATGCAGTATTTGCTTTCTTGTGGCTTGTTTCACTAGGTATAATGTCCTCTGTTATCAGAAATGCTAACATGTTTTTGATGTCTATTGTGTAATAAACAGGAAAAACTTCTGTGTCCTCCCATTTTCTTATGAAAGTACACATACACCTATTCTGTGACTCAGCAATTCCCCGACTGCATATTCACACAACAGACATAAAAGCATATTAACAAACAGAGCTTGTACAAGAATGTTTATAGCAGCTTTCTTTATTTCAGCCACAAACTGACCCAAATGTTCACCAATATAAGAATGAATAAAAGAACTATGAAATATTTATATATTATACATAATATCAGTATAAAAAGAGATGAATTACTGCTACATGGGAGAACATGAATATAGGTTTAAAACATTTTGTCAAGTGCAAGAAATTTTAAACTGTATAATATATATTGCAAATGCATATATGTAGTGGGATGTCATTTACATGAAATGTAAAAGCCAGATAATCTAATCTGTGGTAGAATAATATCAGAACAGTGTATACACTGGGGGTTGAGTTTAAGAATAGATTGGCAAGGGGCCTGAGGGAACTTCCTTGAGTGATGAAAATATTTTATATCTTAATAGAGAGTTGGATAATGCAAGTGCATTTATTTATTAAAATTCATTAACTATACACTTTGAGTTTGTGCATTTCATTTTACATAACTTTTATGAAAGTTAACAAGTATAAACAAATGCTAAATTTTTGTTAATGATGTGCATATTGTTCAGATGTCAGCAATATGCTTTGAAATGCATCTAAAATAAGGTAGATCAATGAATAGAAAGATGGATTAATTGATATGCGAAAAAGGGTATAGTGAGATATTAGTGGCAGAATGTGGGTGATGAGGATAAGGTCTGGGTTCTACCACTGTCATTTTACTACACCTGCTTTAAAACATACTGAAGTATTTCTTGTGCTGAATGTGGATGGGATCCAAGGTGATTTGCAATTGCACAACCCTTGGGTTAGGGCACCACCTAGATTTCACCATTCCTCACCAATACTTTAGAGCAAATGTTCCTGCTATAGTTTGAATGTTTGCACCCCTTCAAACCTAATGCTGAATGCAACAGTACTAAGAGGTGGGGTCTTTAGGAAGAATTATGCTTTGTGGATTTGGCCCTTATGAGTAGGATTAGTGCTATCACAAAGGGTGGGAGTTCATCATCTTTTCTCCTTCCACCTTTTTGCAGCAAGGTGCCATCTTGGAAGCAGAGAGCAATCCCTGGTTAGACACTGAATCTGTTGGTGACTTCATCTTGACTCATTAACTTCTAGAACTTTGAGAAATACATTTATAGTATTTACAAATTACTCAGGCTAAGGTGTTTTTTTTTATAGCCACAGAAATAAACTAAGACAGTATTATGGTTTGGATGTGAGGTGTTCCCCCAAAGGCCATTGTGAGACAATGCAAGAGGGTTTAAAGGAGAAATGACTGGGTTAGGACAGTCTTAACCCAATCAGTGATTTAATCCCCCTGATGGGATTAACTGAGTGGTAACTGAAGTGGTAGGGTGTGGCTGGAGGAGGTGATCATTGGGGGTTGCCTTTGGAGTATATATTTTGTATCTGGAATGTGAATCTCTCTTTCTCTCTGTTTTCTGATCATCCTTTGAGCTGCTTACCTCTGTCACACTCTTCTGCTAAATATCCTGCCTCACCTTAAGCCCTGAGAAATGGAGCTGGCTGTCTATGGACTGAGACCTCTGAAACCATAAGCCCCCAAATAAACTTTTCCTCCTTTAAAGTTGTCTTTGTCAGGCCTTTTAGTTGCAGCAGTGAAAAAACTGACTAAAATGGATAGTGATCAATTTTCTACCTTAATGGTAGAACTTGGGCCTTCTACATGGGCTTGTGATTTTAAATACTACTACATTTGTATTGGTCTCATCTCAGGGTTAAGTTTGGCAAAAAATATATTTAAGGAGTTGAAAATTTCAAGTTATCACATGATGAGTTAAGGATATATTAGTTTTGTTTACTTCAATGTAGGTGTTTACTTATTGAAGACAATGATTTTAACTTTATTTGGTTATTAATACATCTATGTATTTATTGAGTGTTTTTCTCTCTCAATTTCATTTTCCAAATGTTGCAAAATATTTGCCATACTAATCGAAACTCAAGGTACAATATTAATTTAATTCACCACTCTTCTGCTTTAATACTTGCATAGCAATTTCCTGTAGTTTTCCAGTAAATTCTGTAAACTGAGGCCTATGGTTCTTTCTAGATATTGACATTTTTGTGAGCTAAACTTTGTCTGGATTGTACACTACTATTTCCTTAATGCCTGAAACAATTTCTGGCATATAGTAGATGATCAACAAATGAGTCAACAAATTAATAATGTTGAATTAGGTACTCATGAAGATGTATTTAAAATATTAGTTCTCAGCATTGAATATTCTCATAAACACATATTTTATAAACTGTGCAATAGTTTTCAATTATAACTTTGGCAAAAGCTTCTGAATATCATATATATTGGAACTACAGAACATCCAAAAGTTAACTCATAAACAATGTCTACCCACTCTTGGCTATTGATGTCATTTATCACATAAAATCTCCTCTGCAATAGAGCAAATGTTACCAGCTACTAGTTCAGAAACACAGAAACCTTATAAAATTCAGTCTTTTGTTTGTTTGTTTGTTTGTTTGTTTGTTATTTTGTACTGGGGATTGAAGCCAGGGGTGCTTAACCACTGACCTTAGCTCTTTTTTCATTTTTTTATTTTGAGACAGAGTCTCTCTAAGTTGTTCATGGCCTTGCTAAATTTCTAAGGCTGGCTTTGAACTTGCAATCCTCCTGCCTCAGTCTCTGAAGCTGCTGCAATTACAGGTGTGCACCACGGCACCTGGCAAATTAAGTCTTTTATAACAGTTGGGGATATAAAGAATAATGCCTAACTTAAGCAGAAGTCAGATTTCTAGCAATCTTTTAACTGTCATAAATTCCTAAAATAAATGAAGTAGCCTGTGAATAAAGAGAAAAAGCAAAGACATAAATCCAGTGCACCATATTCCAAGAATGAAATACTTAGCAACCAATTGACTTGGAATGGTGAAAATTTGGCTTACCTATACAAGAACGTCTGTGCATCTATTTTCTCATGGAAATTTCTGTTTTTATCTGAGTTACAATACAAGACAGGGGAAACAAAAATGACAACTACCATTGTTAACAGTAAAGCAGAAAGTAGAGAAGCATTCTTTAAATCTCAGAGTCTGGGAACAGTGAGCAGGACAAACTATGCTGGGTCTTAATGGCCCCAGGGGGTATCAGGTGCAGTATAATAATTGATACTACTAATAAAGACCTCAAGTTATCAAGGGGTGGATGAGATTGAAGGCTATTCTTCATATGGTTTCTTTGCTTCCTGGGTTTCCCACTACCCAACATTGTTCAGCCTTCCCGCATCCAGAAGACTGACCTGTAGTCAACGAGCTGTTAGTAGAGGGATATGTGTTACCTATGGTTCTATCCTATAAAGTCTTTTATAAGTGACCCTCCTTATCCTGCCAGTCAGCTGGGTGAGGATGCCTATGTGGTTCCAAGAAGCTGCATTCTGAGGACAGCAGAGATTCTGCCTGTTTAGATTTCTGAAACCGTGATGATTAAAATCTTCACTGCCTCTGGTCTGGAATCCCTGTTTTGCAATTCACTTGAATGAAAGACAGACTTAAGTATCTTAAACCTTTGAGTACATAGTGGAATTAAATAGTGGCTAGCTGTATGTCTCTTATAATTATGTCACATAATGGTGGCTAGTGCAACCAGGGAAGTGACTTTTCAATTTTATTAAATATGAATTTAAATAACCATATATGAATCATGGCTAGCATAGGAATTCTAGTAGAGTTTAGTTACATTTCCTTCTCAAAATAAGATCTTGTATCTTATACATTGCATAGAGCATATTCAACAATCTCTTTTCTGTGAACTTTCCCGGCATCCCCTTTAATCATGTTCATCTCACACAGTGCCAGATTTATCCCCAAAGGAGATCTACTATTTTTATAACCCATGCCCTTCATCTCTGCCTCCTCTACCTGACTTGCTTTTCTCCTTCACAGCCATTGGTAAATGGGCTCTCATCTTTCAAAATATGGAGCTTATATTCCCCTCCCCTGTGAACACTTCTCTGACACATCCTAGGATGAATTGCTTGCTTTCTTCTGTATACTTCTAGGTTCCTGTTACTACACCTACAACACTTCATTTGTTTGGTTTTGTGTTTCTCTCTTTGTTTATTAGATTATAAATTCTAGGGAGTGGACTACATTGATTTGACATTGTTTCTCTAATGCTTAGAACAACATCAAATATCAATGTCAATCATCAATAAATGATACATGAATGGGAAATGTGGGAGATAGAATTCTAAAATAACCTTCAACCATTCCCCTTCTTTGATCTGCATTATCTCCCAGGAAGTTAAGGACTGATTAAGGCTGGATGGATGTCTTCTGCCCCTTGTATTCATATGTGGAAGACACTTCTTGTGATACTTTGCCCTCGGTGGGCAACAATCAATACCTATGGTTTACGGAATGAAACCATAATTGCACATTGCATTTCTTTTCCCGTTAATCTCAGACAACATGTCACAAAATGTCTGTCATGAGAACATGCTGATTTATGTAATAGCCCTGAAGTAACTAAAATGAATCTTGGAAACTAGCAGATTGGATTCTGGCAGATATGTGGCATATGATCAATATGTTGGATTGGGTCAATTTCATCTTCTTACTAACAAATGGTCATAATAAAAACATACATTTTAAAGTTTATAGAAAGGTTTGAATTAAAATTTCTGAACATACTTCAAGAATATATTTCCCATGCTTGGGTGATATGGCAAATATTTGGAAAAATAGAAGCTTTCATTGAAAATTTCTTGATTGAATAAATTACCAGAATAGCATAAATCTTCCCCCTTTTCTGTCATTCTCCATTTATTCCTGTAGGTCTGTGCTTCCATACAGGATAACTTCTTGTATGCAAGTCTTGTGTCAGTATGTTTATTTCAGGCATTGTCTTTTTTGTCTTTGAGTTTTTGTTCATTTTTATTTTTTATGTTCTTTGCCTTTACTTTACAAGGATTTAATACGGGTATAGACTTATGGATTGGTGGTTTTTTTCCCCCTTCTGATTCTTAAGCTCCCATAGTTTCTATTCACAAGTTTACTATCACTCAATTACTGCTTCATTGAAATTAATATGCTTCTTCTTACCCCTAGCTATATTTGACATTTGCTCTTTTGTTGGTAAATTAACTATATTGTATCCAGTTAAATCCTTCCTGGAGTTTGCTAAATATCTTGTATTTGTGAACTGTTATCTTTATCAAATTTGAAAAATTCTCAGCCAACTTTTTTTTTTTTTTCAAAACATAGGTCATTTTCTCCTCTTCTTCTGGAACTTCAATTGTACATGTGTTAGATCATTTGAGTATGTCTCATGAATGACTTATATACTCTTCTGGTTCTTTTCTCTCTGTTCTTCAGTTTGGACATTTCCCTATTGAATAGTTTTCTAATCCAGTAGTCTTATATTTCACTATGTTCTGTTCACTCTTAAGTTATTCAATGAGTTTTTAATTTCAGATATTATAGTTTATAAACCTTGAATGTCAGAGTCCCCTTTTTATAATGCCCTGTTGAAATATTTCAGTTTTTCATCTGCTTTGCCCATCTCATCTTCTATTTCAGCATAGTAATCAGTAATTTTCAAGATTGTCTGCTAACTTCAGTATCTTAACATCTCTAAGTCTCTTCTATTGGCTGTTTATCGCCTGGTTACTGTTCATAGTTTCCTCTTCCTTTCCTTTTCTGGTAGATTTTAATTTTACATGATGGATGTATTGGGTGATAAATTGTAGTGGTTCTAGATCATGTTATCGTCCTCTAAAAAGAGGATGGTAAGTTTTATTTGGACAAGGATTTAAATTACTGAAGGGTTACCTTAATCCTGCTGAGCTTGCTTTCAGTCTTCATTGGGACGGAGCCATTGTGCTTTTGCACTTACTTTTAGACCCTTATTCCTGGTACCTGGTAGTGACTTTAGAGCATGGCCCTTCCAACATTGCCACTGAGAGACTGAGATATTCACAAAGTTCTTTCTCTTCTCACTGGGTCTGAGAAAATCCAGTACTTTCTCAACACCACAGCCTTGAAATCTACTAACTTCTCCAGCTTCCTAGTAGCTTTTCTGTTAGGACTTTTGGAATATTGCCTTGTAAATGTGCAGTTTAAGAGCCGACCAGGAATCCTGGGGGGAATGTTTTACACAGATTTTGGTGCTCCTTATCTTTGGATTTTTCCTATGTAATACCTTGTCTTCCAAAATCCCAGTATCTTAGGAACTTCAAATTTCAATTTCTATTTAATTGATTCAGCAGGACTGTTGCTCTTTTCTTTGACTGTATTTCCCTTTGCTATAGGTTAGAAAATTCTCTCAGGCAGAAAGTGAGCATAAATGCAATATTTATCATCTTCTTTCTTCTTCTCCTCTTCCTCCTTCTTCTGAATGACTACAGCCCTGTGTTGATTGTTAAACAACATTTTTAAATGTTTATTTTATATATCTTGCCTACTTTTTACAGCTTTTTGTTGTTTGAGGATAAGTTTGATGCCATATACTCAAAGACCCTACCATTATTCCTTATTTCCATAGTCATTTCTTGCGAGTGTCATGGTCTCATACTTTTTTCTTGTTCCTTTACCTTATCCTCACTCCTCATAAACTTAACTGTTGATCTCAAGAGCAAAAGCATGCTGCCCACTTTTTCTATGAATAAGAGGCTTTAAACAATTTACTTAACCTTCCTGATGCTTATTCATTCATTTCCAATAGTGGGCATATTAGATAATGTTTAACAGGCAATGTTTCCCTCATGTGTCTCACATGCCACCTCTATCAGAATAATGTGGTTAGAATCATTAAATATATAAATCCCTGGGCATCTTTGCAATCTTGTCTAATGAACCCTGGGAATCTGCCTTTTTACCAAGTTGCAGGGATAAGACTAAATGTAGACTAAAATTTGAGCACTCTGCAATAAACCTGTTTTGAAGATTAAATGAGTAGTATTTTATGAAGCACCTGAAACTTAAGTTCTTAATAAACGCTAGTTTTCATCTCACAACCTTCTATCTCATATATTTTAGAAAAAAAATTTGGACAGATGTATGCATATCTAAAATATTTTGTACCTATTCTAAGAGAATTTTAGGCATTCAAAAGACTGCTGTTATTAATTAAAATAACCTATGATTGGGCCTTTCTTGTTATTTATTGTAACCCTCAAAAAAAAAAATTGAAAAAGACAGCCCTGTATTTGTGAAATGTGTAACTTAAAAACCTTTCAGTAGTCAGAATCCATCAAAATACTCAGCCTCATAAAATATGCCAAAGGGCTACTATATACCTTCCTGTCCCCAGAAAAATATGAAAAGGAAACTAAAATTCACAGGAACATATGAAAAGAGGGAGCCAAATACACTACAGTTCTGACTTATTTACCAAAGTGAATTCTAATAAAGAAGGAAAGCTTCAGGAACCAAGAGCGCTGTGAGATTCCAACATCACAGTGCCACATGAAGTTAATCGCCTTAATTGTTATAAGTGATTTAGAGGTTCTTAACATTCATTAAAGTAAAATAAAAATGGATAACCCCCCAAGTAATATCCTCCTTGGCTTAATGACATACAGAATCAATTGTGTACGGCATTTAACATGCATTTTTAGAAAATTGGCTTCCTTCATAGAAATGACAACCACAGCATAACTGCCAGGTAATCACCATCAATTACCTGATTACTTCCGTTTTAGTTATAGAATGTTTCTCACAGAAAATAGATTATGGGGTTTTGGGGTGATAATTATTCATGCATCTTCTACTCCCAGGGCAAATTTGGAATCAGTTGAGGAAATTGCTAGGAATAAAATGAACAGGGATCAAAATATCAGCCTTATTATTAGTAAATATAGACTGGGAAAAGTTCCTGGATCTGTGGCCACAGTGGACTTTCCACCACCGATCCTTCAACTGGAACAGTCTAGTTCAGATGGCTCTGCTGAGTACTTTCACTTGCCAAACTCTATTAGTGGTGGCTGAGAAAGAAGGACTGCCTTTCAAGAAATGGGCAGGTCCTGAGCTATGTGTGCTCATCTCAAGGATGCAGGAACACAGCAAGTGCATCCTCATGAGAAGGATGAACAGGCAACCTGAGTCACACATGCATGACTCCTTCACCAGATAGTTTGATGCAAATTTTTATCTAAGGGTCAAGGTAGGAAATTGAGGAGAAGGATGCTTCCACTTATAATGCTTAGGATTTATTTTGAAGTTATTTTCTTAGGACAAAGAACTATACATACTTGTCCACCTTGTTCATTTCCCATACATCTGCCCACTCTACTGCCCAGTAGAATTCAAAGCAACTAAGGGAACTTGGAATAAATTGATAAAGACCAAATGCTGCCGCCAACATACAAAAATGCTAATGCCTGTATTATGTCCCATATTTGGGTAGATTTAAGTATAAATGCATATCTACTATATTTTTACATACTAACTATGTATTACATATGTAGCTCACATGTAAGGTGACCTTTGGGTTTTCAATGAAGATGGCTGAAATGCTGTCCTGTGAACAGGGGCATGTGTGTACATGATTGGGGATGGTGGCGATGGGAGCCATGCCTGCAGCATTCTGGCCACCTCTGATGCCAGGATCCTGCTTCTGATCCGACAGTGCAGAGTCTGGATTACCCTTTCTGCCTAGTGTGCTGTTCTCATTTCCTGATATATATCTATATCTATATCTATATCTATATCTATATATAGATATATATATTGAACAAAACCCCTTTCTTCCATTTTCACAAACAAAAATACTTCCATGTTGCATTTTGGTGGATTTGGTCTTGGATACCTCACTGAAAGTTTGTGAAAATGGAGGTGACTTTGCCAAAGTCACAACAGTTAACCAAAACAGACTCTTTGTTATTTTTTTCACAAAACCTTTTATCATCAAGACTGTGTTACTGTCTATACTTTCTCCTCTCCTTCTTTCCTCTTCTCTATTTCTAATGTCTTTCCTTTGAAGATTGAATTCTACCTTCCCCCGATTTTTTTTTTTTATTTTCATGCAGTGTTCTCCAACTTTCATTGTGAAATGTATCCCAAGGATTCAGTTAAAACCCTCCTGATGTTCATGTCTCTCCTGCCCTGAGCCTCTGCCAAGGTATGAGAGCAGAGGGATCATTGCCCAACTCATTTCCCCAAGGAACTATACTACCACTATGAGAAGCAAATTCCATCTCTTTTTATTTTAAATATTATTTTCACCTTTATTAAGTGTGCAAATTCATCATCTATCATCTTTTTTATTTCTCTCTCTTCTTTCTTTTTTTCTATTATAAAAGTGTTATTAATTGTTGCTTGCACTATCTTAACTCTAGCTCCATAATTTGGTAAGTAAAACCACAAGCTCTAAAGTTTCCATAGGAATTTGATTGCTTTCATGTTCCTGGCCTACACTGGCATATCAAGATGCCTCACTTCTATAGGACAAAACAATAGAACTTCCATATCCTGCTTTATGATTCTCAATATTCCTATAATTATAATTTGAATTATTTATTTCACATGGAAATGACATGCATCTCCAACCCAGAGTACACAATCTTTATCTAGGAACAGGTTTTGTTTAGGAAATAGGTGAAAAGACTACAGATACTTTGAAAATTTGAAGCATAAGGATACCATTTAGAAGTGAAGTCAGAAATAATTAGGAGGATATGCCAAATTTCTCCTATCATACAATTTGATGGATAACTCCCTGCACTCAACTTGGTAGCACGTTGGAGTGGTACTTTTCTCTAGTTCTTTCATTTCTTATCTATCTGTCTATCTATCTATCTATCTATCTATCTATCTATCTACCTACCTATCTATCCGTCTATCTATCATCTATCCAGCTACATATCACACATATATGTACATATACACACACACATATATATATATAAATATATACACAAACACACACATGCATGCATGCACACACTTACATTACCCTTTGATTGTAGAAAAAGAACAGTAAATTTATAGCATGCTTTAAACCTTTCAGTGAAAGGGCCCTGATAGCTGCATGTTTAACAAACACTCATAAGACAGAATTTTAACCGACTTTAAAGGTGAAAGGTGCATAAAAATTATTTGGGTCATTTTCTCACCAACCAGATTGCCCCTCAACTCAAGATGCAGATACATATTCCCACAAGTGAAAACAATCAAGTACACCAAACCACAATTATTGATCGGATACGTCACATACCCTAGGTGTTTGGGAGGATGAATTGGGAATGTCAGCCTCTACAGATAAGGCCCATATTAGAAAGGACTTAAAAGCAACTCAGGGGCTAGTGAGGGAAATGATCTTCTGTATTTTGATTTTTCATGATGTTAATCATGAACTATCACTGTTAGGTTTAGCATCCTCCTATAAGGTTTGGTACATTTGCTATCTAGTGAGTGATACAGCAATTACAAGAATTGCCATGTTAAACAGTTCTAATGAAGAAAACCTTGGCACAGAAGGGATGCAAAATTCTGTGCACACATTCAAAACCAGCAGGAACGTACCAAGTGAAAGCTCTACAAAATTGAGAATCGGACTGCAAAAAGGAGAGTCACAAGGTGACAATTTTATGACAGTGCCTATACACATTTGATTCTATTGCTTAGACAAGTGAAAATTTCCCCTGCTGGGTCTTTACTTCAAATTAACCTTAGTCTCCAGCAGCAGGAGCAATTATTTGGACCTGCATTTAGAGACAAGGAAAGGAAAGAGATTCTTCCTTTATGCCTCATTAGGCTACAGAATAAGTAACACAATACAAATGTCCCTGAAAGGATTAATGATACAGCTCAAGATAGCTACTATTTGTTCTAATTGGAAATACGATCATCGTTTCCTCTGATCTTCAGATCTGGGGATGAGCAAGGATCACAGCTGAACAGTAAGTTAAGAGGCAACTGGAGAGAGATGAAATCATCCTGAAATTAGTGATTTTGGTCTCCAGTTCATCCAACACTTCTCAGTTTGGCACTTTCCTGTACGCAGTAGCCCCAAAACTGCACGGTGCAGTTCCAGGATTATTGAGTGGCAAACTCTTGCCCTGATGACCATGAAAGCTCTCTGTATATTAACAGAGTTCTGCAGAGGATGCAGATGAAGATGATGGGAACTTAAGTTGTTGTAGAGACTGAGCAGAACTGGTCAATTTCTGAGTTCTGATTTAGCAAAAGAACCAAAGGAACTTGTTATTTGAGATAATCCATTATGTTTCATATACATGTAGGAAGATTCTGAACACCACACTGTTACCAATAAGGAGTATATGTTGAGAAGCGATTGTAGTTGTTATCTATTATTTTCTTTTTGTTTTCGAAGTTTAAATTTTTAATTAGCTTCTTTAAATTTTTTTATTTGTTAATTTTAGTTATACATGACTGTAGAATCTATTTTAATAGTTTGATACAAACATGGACTATATCTTATTCTAATTAGGATCTCAGTCTTGCCGATATACACAATGTTGAGATTCACTGTGGTGTGTTCATATATGTGCATAGGGAAGTTTTGTCAGATTCATTCCACTGCCTTCCCTATTCCTTTCCCCCTCCCTTTCCTTCATTCCCCTTTTCTAATCCAATGAACTTCTATCTTTCCCTTTCCCCTATACTTGCTGTGGTTTACTATCCACTTATCAGAGAGAACATTCAACCTTTTTTTTTTTTTTTTGGATTGTCTTTTCTCACTTAGCATGATAGTCTCCAGATCCATCCATTCATTGGCAAATGTCATAAAGTCATTATTCTTTGTGGCTGAGTAATATTCCATCATGTATATAAACCACATTTTCTTTATACATTCATCTGTTGATGGGCATCTAGTTAGCTTTCATAGTTTAGCTATTGTGAATTGAGCTGCTATAAACATTGATGTGGCTATATCACTGTACTGTACTAATTTTAACTTCTTTGGATATATACTGAAGATTGATAGAGCTGGGTAAAATGGTGGCTCCATTCCTAGTTTTCTGAGAAATATCCATACTGTTTTCCAGAGTGGTTTCACCAATTTGCAGTCCCACCAGCAATGTACGAGTGTACCCTTTTCCCCATATCCATGACAACATTGTTGGCACTTGTATTCTTGATAGTTGCCGTTCTGACTAGAGTGAAATGGAATCTCACTATACTTTTTTTGTGGGACAAGGCTGGTGTGTAACCATCCTTTTCAGTGAATTACAAAGTACAATCACCAATAAGGAGGAATGCCTAGATGAGGAGCCCTAAAATGTGCCACCTTATGAAATGTTAGAAAGGATTCTATTATCTGATACACTTCTTTGTTTATCTTATTTTGCAAAATATGTAGACCATCACAAAACAGAACCACATAAGGCAAAGTGATAAAACATTAAGTGAAATGAATGAGGTTCAGAAAATAATATGAATCAAAGAACAATGTCTTCAGTGAAAATTTTTCATAATTATAGTAAAAATAATGTGTGCATTTGCTGCATATATGGTTCAAGTTAGGCTTTGGTTTTTCTGGTAGACAAAATGAAAAAAAATAGTCTTTCTTACATACCTCTCATTGTTAATAAAGCGGTAGCATGTCAGTTTTCATGGAAAAATCTTTTTTCTTATGATGCTATTATAGAAATAAATATGGGTTTCCAGTATCTTTTATTTGATTTTTTTTCTCACAGTAGTTTCAATTTGCATTTCTCTAATTCCTAGAGATGTTGAACTTTCTATCACATAAACCTACAGTAGAGAACAGAACAGGATTGAAGAGGCCCTCTGAGAGCCAGACTCCATTTCCAGCTATGTGACTCAGGACAATAACTTAACCTCTCTGCCACTCAAAGTTCTCATTTGAAAACCGAAGATAATAATATTCCTTGCCTCATAGAGTTGTTATGAAAACTAAATGAGTTAATCGATGTGAAGTGCTACATTATTTGTCCTATACCAGATGCTTTCAATGTTACTTGTTATTCTCTGCACAGTCCTTAACCCAGTGGGATATTTGTCCTATTTAAATGATTGGCTTTCTTGTTGGTATTTATTGTCCTCCACCAGAATGTACCCTCTATAAAAGCAGGAACCTTGCTTGCATCAATCACCACTGTATTTCTAGAATTTGGGCTATTATCTGATGGGGAGTAGCTGATCAATAAATGTTTCTAGAATTCAGACATTAGATAGAACCATACAAAATGCATATGGTCAACCAGTATTGACAATAGTGCTTCATATGGCTCAAAGAAATTCAATGCAAACCCGGACTTGTTCTCAGTATAGCTAAGCCAACTAATAGCTAGGTGACCTTGAGCAGGTTTCTTTTTCTAATTTATAGTTTAGAGATGATATATACTTACCTCCAAGAATTGTTTTGGGAGTAAAATAAATAATGTATGTGAAAGTAACTTGTGCATAGTAAACAAGACATTTTTTTTTGAAAACCAAGTGAATTCTAACATGAATATAGCATTCTAGTATCCCCAAACTGCATTTACAGGTTTCATCTAATTTTTTCCTTATAACAATAGGAAATGGTACAGATAAAAGAGAGCTTTATTATGCAAGGATAATTATTCACTACAAGGGAATCCACTTAAAGCAGCAACAAAAATTTCATAGCATGAAAGGAAAAAAGGATTCAATTGAGACTTTATCTTGAAAAAAAATGGAGTTAAAGTAATGAAAATAATGTTTTTTTACAAATATAATACTTTTGGTGATCATGACAATGAGTGCTAATTATTGAAAATAATGAGGTTTTTCTTTTAAAAACACCATTTCTGGCAAAGCTCTATGAGAACACAATGCCACATCTTTTCGTGTTTAATTAACTTACAAAGCATCATCAAAAGAAGGTCACTTCTGAGAAATATTCAAGGTCTTATCAGCTTTTCCAAGGGCTTTTATTATTATTTAGAAACTCAAATTTTTTTTTTTAAATTCCTTTCTTGTCCCCAGCCTCACCTCTTCTCTCTTCTAAAGTTTTGAGCTGCCGAACTAGGCCAAGTCCTTCCATACCAACTGTTGTGTGTGATTTGCACTGTTCTCCAATTCTACTCTCTCATTGCTTGAAATTCTGAAGCTCTTCTGAGATTTAAAGTTTTATTTGGCAAAGGATTTGCATGATATTTATAGACTAATGATCAAAGACATTGATTTAATGGCTTGAGATAGACAGGAATCTTAAGAGAAAAGGAATGTGGAGAGCAGACTAATTTTATAAGTGATCAACTCATTAGAGCATTAGAGAATATTTTCATGTTGTGATGACTTTTGCTTTCCTAGGCAGTCTTATTATTGTGCAGACTCTGATAATAAACTTGAGATAATGAGGAACCTCTGTATTATTACTTTCTTCATCTTATAGATGATTAAAATGCAGCTCAGAGAAGTTTAGTGACTTAAGGAAACCCAGCAAGCAAATACCCTCCCTAATCCATGGTCTTTATGCAAAGGAGAAGATAAATTAAGGGTTAAGGATAAATATGTCTTCTATTTTTTATTGCAATTTGGATTCTTGCCTTATTGCAATAAGAAGGAGTCTTTTAAAGGATCCCTTACTTTGAATCGATGTTAGGATTTCTGAGTAGTCTCAAGTCCCATACTCAGATCTTTTCTTCTGCAGTGGATTTTGGCCTACAAAGAACATGAATATAGGTCCTATGTCTGAGAAATCCTTCTTGAGAAGATTGAGTAGACTAATAAAAGGAGCTTTGAACTGAGAATCAAGATTCATGGGATTTTAGTTTTAACTGTGGCATTGAAGAATTGTCAAAATTAAATACAACTGCACAACAATGTACAACTTCTATGCTTTTGTGTATGAGTTAAAAACAGATTTAATTTAAATTAAAAAAAAAAAACACTAAGTATGACCCTTCTCATTCTGAGTCTTGGTTTCCTGAATGCTAAGATAAAGATCCTGAACTCATTCATGACTAAAGCCCTTTCTGTGTCAAGATTTCACCCACCTACCTACTACCAGCATGCTGTTCCGCTCCAGGCCAGGCAGGCTACCCTATGGGTCTATGAATTTGAACTCTAAAATCTGGTGCAAGGGCATTGACTTCGCTCTGTGCTTTCCTTTTCCTTGCAATTCTCCTTTTCCCTTTCTTGAAACCTCAAATTCTCAAGCTGCCAGTGTATTGGTAAGAGCATGATATCAAGAGTCAGACACACCTGGATTTAAATCCCAGTCTTGTGATATTAGAAAACTAGTTTCAACCTTATTTCTAAAATCAGAATATTAGACAAAGACTGACTACCAGATAAGGAGTAAATTTGTGGCTATATGTGAACTAGTTGGTACACAGAAGAAACTTAGTAGACACCAACTCCCTCCTCTGCTTTCACTGTTTCCAAACACAAAAGATGTAAAATATATTTGCTATAAGGCCACCATGTTCCCTTTACTGTGAGAACTTACAGATGCAAATGGTTAAGAGAAAGATTATTAATTGAAATTGGTTAGGACACCTACTTCTTGGCAATCCTCACTTAAGCTTAACCTTGAGGCCGTCATCAATTATATGTGCATCTGCTTAGAAGTCCCTGAACGGAACCCTAACATGACCATGTCTAAATCAGCATGTTTTAGTGACCTCAAACTTCAGCACATTGCTTGGCTTTTTTACTAATCTCAGGAAGCTTGGTGTTTTTATTGACAAAAACAAGGTAGGGAATCAGATCTGTCTTCTAAAAGATTTTGTTAGTGTCCCACTGGCTTACTTATTTTAGGTAGTCCTAGCTGGATACAAGTCCTTCTGACTAACATTCATGTTTTCTTTTAAATGTCCTTTGGAAGTTTAGCTCTTATTTTATCTATCTATCATCTATCTATCTATCTATCATCTATCTATCATCTATTCATCCATCCATCTTGTTAGCCAGCCATCCACCCATTCATCCTGTGGTAACACTGATTCCAATTATTTTCTTGACTTAGAACCAATGTCAAATATTCACAATAGGTTTTTAGTGTAAAGAGTAAAACAATTGCTTTAGTCATTTTGCCCAATTATCTTCCAGAATATCTTAATTAAGTCTTAATTAAGGAAACAAATGCCTGTTATAGGCACTTGCATATGATTTCTTTTGAAGAGATCCAGACAAAATGGTTCCTATCCTCAAAGCTTCAAATTTCAGTTATTCCTAGAATGTCAAGCTGACCAGAAGATGAAGTCCCAAGTGAGGCCAATCTCAGGTACACCAAATTCCATTTCATTATCTCTGTTCTTGGGATTGTGTGATGATTCTGGTAACAACAGAGGATGGGTGCAGAGGATGGATTCAGGATTTGGGTCAAACAGTGTGGAATTATGCCACTGGCAACTGAGTGATCTAGGACTCTCGTCTTCCAGGTTTAGGATAGTGACCATTTATAAAGTGACCAGAATCCCCGAAGTGTCTAAGAGTCAAGGTGGGCATTAAGGATTGGAGAAACATAGATCTCAAGAGAAAAAGTCAAACTGGGAAAGGAAGTGGGCTTTAGGTACATTAAGTGAAGACTTGTGACTTGAGCATAGAGTCTGAATTGAGTAAGGACACATGTGACAACTATTTAAACCATTTTTGCTGTTGTCGCTCACATGATTAGAGATTTAATACTACTCCATAATCCTGATCCATAATCATGAGACAAAAGGCAAGCAGTTGTTTCAATTATGGCTGTTTTTCTGTTTGTTATCTGCAGCAAATGTCAAGGCCCACCCGTGATGTTTTAAATAGTGATTAGAAAATAAGGCTGATTTTTTTAAGTTTCAATGAGACACTTTCTGGACTCATCTATGGATTTTTATGTGAATTATTGTCTCACTACAATGATGGAGAAGTACAAGAGAGCAAAGATGGTGTTTACTTCTACCTTAAAAACTATGGCCCCTGACATAGACTCTGGCTCTTAGTAAGGTTTTGGAATTGAGATAATTAGGTTCAGAGTGTTAAGAGCAAACCAGATAAGGCCACCTCTATTCTGAAACAATGTTGTTTTCCTTAAGCCACCATTTAACCCAAGTTGGAAACTTTGCTTGATCAATAATGACTTTTCTAAAAGCCATTAGTCCAGAACCCCATAGATCGCCTTTCGGGGCTGCCAGGCACTGCACATCTGTCACTCCTCTTTGACAATCTGCAAAGTGCAACTGCAGCATCAGTACAAAGTAGATTAATAATGCTGTCCTGCACCTGAGAGAATCCCAAAGGTGGAATGGGAGGCCCGGCACAGAGCCCACACACCCTTAGCATGCTGACTAGAATTAAACACCTCATTTGAAAAACAATACATAAAGAAGGAAATGGAGTAAATCCCTAGCTTTCAATTGCACTGTAAATAGGTCTGAGCAAAGCTTAAGTATAGAATCTGTCTGGATTGTCTGAATCCAAATGATTCAACTCTAGCAGAAGAATGATTGGGTTTTTCTGATGTTTGAAACTAGGTAAAAATGTCAACTGTATCAGTTACTTTATCCTTATATTCAATCATTCATTCACTCATTTGGCAAATATCTTTTGGACACCTGTAACATGTTGCAGATGAAGCAGGGAACAGGACAGACAAATCCCCTAGCCTCAAGGAGCTTATAGTCTGGTAGACATAGACAATGAAAAAAAATGAACAAACATGTACAAAGTGATGTTGTAATGAACAATAACTCCGAATAAGGTTGATATGATAGTACTACAATATCTGATCACAGAATTGGGAGTGACAGTGACAGTGACAGAAAATAATCAGGGATGGCCTTCCTGAGGAAAAGCCCTCTAAGCAGAAGCATGAGTACAGTGAGGGAGGGGACCATGTCAATATATAGGGAAATGATTTTTGGCAAAAAAATAAACCATTCGAAGGCTCTGAGGTAAGAATGAGCTTGTTATTCTGAGAAATAGCAATAAGGCTAGTGAGCCTACAAAGGAATAAGCTGGGAGAGGGTGATGGGGCATGAAATAGAAGAGAAATGCACAGCTCAGGAAAGGCTGGTTTCCTTGGGTTTTAGAATTTAGCAATGAAAGACTGAGGAGAGGGAGAAATGGGACCTAATTTATATATTTAAAAATTGCAGATAATGTCCTCTCAAAGATGCCCATGTAGTAATCCCTGGAACCTGGGAATATGTTTCCTTACATGATAATAAAGAGGAATTAAAGTTGCAGATGGAAGTAAAGCTGCTAATCAGCTAATCTTAAAATAGAAAAATTAGTTTGGATTTTCCAGGTGGTCCCAATGTGACCACAAGTGTCCTCCAGGATGGAAGACGCTGGGGAAGAAGTCAGGTGACAGTGTAAGAAAGACTTGATGTGCCATTGCTGGCTTTGAATTTGGCCAAATTGGGCCTGAGCCACAGTGAATAGGCAGCCTGTAAAAACTGGAAAAGGGAAGGAAATAGTTTCAACACTGGAGACTTAAGAAGAGAAGGTGCCAAGCAACACCTGATTTTTAGCCCATGGAGACTCAAGTCAGACTTCTGACCTACAAAAGAGTAAGAAGATGAATTTATATTGCTTAAACCACTAAGTTTGTGGTAATTTGTTACAGCAGCAATGGAATATTAATATTCTCTGGCTTCTGTGTGTCAGATGAACTGTACCATGTAAAAGCAGAAGTAAGGAGCAATATTAAGTTGCTATTTTGATTTTAAAATCCAGAGAAGCTGAGGCTTAACTGGAAGACCAACAGAAGAGGGATGGGAAGTGGTCAGATTTGAAATATATTTCCAAGCTGTCAGAAATTGTCATGGTGATTTTTTGTCTAAGCCAATGAGTCTAAAAAACATGCATGGGGAAGACAGAGGAGATAAGGATTAGAAGGGAAAAGCAAGAGTTCTGTTTTAGAAATTTAAATTTCAGATCCCTTTCAAATTCCCTAGTGGAAATATTGATCAGACAACTGGATAAATGAGTCTGAAGTTCAGAAGATAGGTCAGGGCTAGAAATATAAATTTGGGATAGCAAAGCTGCAAATGAAAAAAGGTTTTGGTCCTGGACATTACGGTGCTATTCTATCAACTGTGACTGCTGATACTTGAAATGTTATGTGAAGAGAAAGGATGATTCTCTCTTATTGAGGTCCTCATTATTTGAATCTCATAGTTCCTAAACTGCTATCATAACTAATCCCCAACTGTTTAATCATTTCATATTCAACATAATTTGAACTACCAGAATTGCTCAAATTAAGTCCAGAAAAGAGTAGAATACAACTTATTTTGTTGCATATTTAGGGACATAGCCATGAATATTTCTTGATCATATGTTCTTGTCTAAACTTGCTGGGGCAAACTGGGTGAGAAAGACATCTGTGGTTTCAGTCGAGTGGTGGAGGCAGACTATCTGCATAGTGGAAAATGTCTCATCACAATGTCGGCATTTGGAACATTCTGATGAAGAAGGAGGGGGGAGGGCACACCACTTCCTTTTGAGAACGTGATCTTATAGACACACACGTCTCTTCCATGTGTGCCCTTTTGCTCAGAGATAATAGTTGGTCCCATGTGTGGGGTTTGTAGTCCAGAGGTCATGTGTGCGGCTGAGATTTGTATTACTAAAGGATGAAGGAAGAAGTCATTGTTGAGAGACACTGGTAATTTTAATTCCAATCTCTTCCTCTAGTCACTCTAATATTTTTATGCATTCCTCTTCTTGCCCCTAGAACACACTTTTCTTTCTTCAAGGTCTCATGCCAGTGACTGCATCCAGTTCAGAACCTCAACTCTGTAGGTGATTCATCGTCCTCTTCACCAGGACCAGGTGCTGCTGCTCACGGTGAACTATAACCTGAAACACCAGTTAATTGACTCTCCACCAAAGTAAACCAGTGGGTTAGGAGATGTGTAGCTGCCACTGAAACAGGCAAACAAAACCCCAACAACTTCCATGTAGGAAAAGGAGGAAAAAGACAGGACACACTCACTAGAACAGTTTTCAAATAGTGTCATGCAGTAAGGCCAAGACTCCTCTCATTTCTAGAACTGCAAAACAAAATGCCACAAACTGAGGGGATTCAACAGCGGAGATGCATTTTGCCACAGTGCTGGGGGCTGGGAGTCTGAGAGCACGGTGTTGGTAAGTTTGGTTCCTCTGTGGCTTCTCTGCTTGACTTGCGGATGGACTCCTCCTCACTGAGGTTTTATGGGGTCTTTCCTCTGTGTGCATCCTCGTGTCTCTTCCTTTTCTGGTAAGGGCACCAGTAATTATGGATTAGAGCCTATCCTAATGGTGTCATTTTAACTTATTTATCTTTAAAGACCCTGTCTCTAAAGACAGTCACCTTCTGAAGTACTGGGGGTAAGGCTTCAACATAAATTTGGGGGATGCATTTCAACTATAGCACCTCTTCCTTGGCAGTGGAGTGAATTTCTTCTTTAGCTCACCTAGCATTCTAGATTAAAGTCCTCTGTGTCTTCTCCAGGGCTCAGATCATAGAGTAGAGGAGCACAAGGTGAATGAAGTTCTTGCCCCAGGTATAAAATTTAAAGGAACACCCCCAACCCAGTAATCAAGATAAAAATATTTTAATGAAACATTTTAAAGAAACAAAATGAATGCAAAGGATCTGTGATGAACAAAATATCAGTTTTAAATAATGATAGGATCCATATTACTGATTTTTCCCTTTTCCCCTAGGCTCCAACCTGTCTTCCTGTGACATTGTTACTGATCTTACCATTATTAAAATTTCTGACACTTTGTCCATTAGAGATTTTTTGGTGCTAATTTCACTTGATTAAATATTTGAAAGATTATTTTTTTGCACTGCTTCAAATTTTGTACCCGAGGCCAGTGCTTCAACTTACCTCACCCTTACCTGTCCCCTTTTCTCCATTTCCCAGTTTTTTCTTCTGGGAATTTTTCTTGTCCATTTTTCTCTTTCACTGTGTCTAAAATGGACCTAGGGGAGAATGTTCTTTCTGCTGGCCAAACCCAATTCAAAGAGCTATGGGTATTTTAAGTGTGCAGTAAACTCAGGCATTGGGCACCCAGGTTTACCATTCATTTGTAACTTTAGTTTCCTTAAAAACGTAATTCGATCTTAGTCTATTTGCTTGTAATAAATTCCATGGAACATTAACAATAACCAATGGTACTAGCCAATATAGTTATTAGCAGGACAATTTTAGTCATTCATTTTCTCTTCTGTGTGGTCTGCCTACTTCTGCATTGGCCTTTTAGTTGAGGCCATTAAAAAGTAGATTTGGATGAGAATGAAATATTCTTAGTCCAATTTGTGCCACTTTGCTCCCTCCCATTGTCTGCCTGGGACACTGACTGGGAAGTTCTTTTAAAAAAGCTTGAGCTGCAGGCTTTTCTCCTGCTGAGGCTACTTCTTCAGAATCACCAGAATAGAGGAGCTATTAACTTCTCAATCCTGTAAGGCTCCAAATATCGGGACCCTGCCGCGGGCCAAAGAAAAAGAAAAAAAGTGCCTACATAAACAGAGCTGGAATTTTCTTCATGTCTTCCTTCAAACAGGCTGACTCTTGCTAGGGTTTAGCTCATTCTAGTAGAGCTTTGCTAAAAATGACAAGAAGCAGTCAACAATTTCATGCATGGATATTATGAAAAAATTCAACACTGTCTTATACTGGAGTTGGTTAGGATGGCTTCTGATTTTTAAGTTATCACAGGACATGAAGTGGCAGGCAGAATTATGGTCTCTCAAAGATAGTCACACCTTAATTCCCAGTACCTATGTATATAGTACCTTACATAGCAAAGTGGAATTAAGGGAGCAGAAGCAATTAAGTTTAATAATCAGCCAACTCTTAAGATAGGAAATTATCCTGCATTATCCAGAAGGTTCACTGCAAAATCATGTCTGTTCTTAAATGTAGATGAAGGAGGAAAAATAATAGATCAAACTGATTTGACATGAGAAGGATTTGACTTGCTATTACTGCCTCTGAAGATGGAGGAAGAGGCTCTGGGCTAGGAATCCAGGTGGCCTCCAAGTATGAGAAAAGGGGAGGAATGGATTTTTCCTAGAGCTACCAGAGGATGCAGCTAGGCTGACAACCTGATGTTAGCCCACTAAGGTCCATTTTGGATTTCCGACCTCCAGAACTGTAAGATAATAAATTTGTGTTGATTCTTACTATTAAATTTGTGAGTTTGTGAGAGCAGCCATGGGAAATGAATGCAGCATTTTACCACGTATTTTGCTATTAGATTTCCAACCTGAAAATTTTATATTCTTGTCAAAGTAAGCCCACGTCCTATATGTCCAGTTTTACTATGCCATTTCCCTGTTTATAAGTGGCAGATTGTATCATTAGCCATTGGTTTACAGCTCCAACAAAACCCCAAATAACAGATTTAAATAAGATAGACCTTGGGTTTTTTTTTTTTTAATAAAGTCTGAAGAGAAGCAGAACAGGCTTGATGTGGTCGTTTTGTGGGTTGGTAATTCAGATCTCTTTTTTTGTTCCCAGGCCATCCTTAAGTATTGCTTCCATCAACCTGGTTGAAGGAGACTCGTCATCATATTTTAGTAACCGAAGAACTGGGCGTTACTTCCACTAAGGGCAAAACTTAGAAACTGCCCACATCTCCACCACTCACACTCCATCGGCCTAAAATTCGTCACTTGCCACACTTAGCTTCAAGGAGGATGGCAAGTGCAATCATTATTTTTTGACCACGTGCTGAACTAAGAGTTAAGAATTCTACTATGAGAATGGAAATTTCAATTTCTGTTACATAGAGAAAATACAGTGTGCAAAGGAGGGGTTGATTTCAATTTGCATTCAAAGTATGGGGGGAAATCCAACTTGTCTCCACAAACTGATTTTTTAAAACCTGGAGTGGCATGGGTTCATCGCAGACTCAGGCTTCCTGCAAGGGCAGCATAGGTTTAGCAACCATGTTCAAGGCAGAGGCTGACGGCCACCATGGTAAGGTGCTAACATCAAGTAGAACTCTCGTGTGAAGATTGAGACGTAGTGAAAAGCTTCTGCACCAAGAAATGGACTTCCCAGAGCAGACCTTGTGACAGGAGAGCAAAGTGGAACATAAGAAGGAAGATCCAGAGAACACCAGCCCAGAGCCTCTCTCCCAACCAAGGTAGTAAAGAATTACCACCAAGCCCCCAGGGGGAAGAGAAACCAGAGATGATTACCAGAATCCATAGCAAATCATTTATAGATATACACATTTAAATATGGAGGTTAAATTACAGATGGTTATTTTTCCAGCATGGAAATTTGGTCATTCTCTATAAATCCTTGTGTCACATGCCTTGTAACCCCAGAGGCTCAGGAGGCTGAGTCAGGAGGATGGTGAGTTCAAATCCAGCTTCAGCAATTTAGGGAGGCCCTAAGCAACTCAGTGAGACCCTGTCTCTAAATAAAAACAAAAAATAGGGCTGGGGATGTGGCTCAGTGGTTGAGTGCCCCCTGAATTCAATCCACAATACTCCCCCGCCCAATAAATCCTTTTGTCATCTTCATGAAAGTCTTGAGTTAAACACCCCTCCATGGGTGTGCTCCCACAGTAGAAACTCTGAGCAGTTGTACCAAATGTGTTAGCGACCAGCTTTAGGAGTCCTGCGACGGTGAACCCTGGGAAGCAGCTCCGCTACAGAGCTCTGAGAAATGCGTCACTTAAGGATCTTAACCTTTTCAAATCACTAAGCAGTAGGAACCTGCCGTGGTACTTTAGTTCACTGCTTTTTCACCCGACAAATTCTGACATTTGTGCTAAATACCATTGGTTATTTGCTCTCTGTCCTGTGAAATAACAATTCAATTCATCTCAGCATCTTAAAACTCAGAACTTCAGTGATCCTCGTGGCCAAAGTCCCTAAGCCTTAGCTGAGGGAAGAAACTTGACCCAAGGAGAATAAGTGAGTTTTTCATGCTAAATGGCTAGATGTTGACAGTGCCACACTGGGAATTTTAGTCCTCTGATTCCCACTGTTATTCTTCCTGTTGTGCTTGCTTTTCTACTTAATTGTCCCCTTTGGCCTATTTTTATTTACCCAAGAAATACATTTGTTTATTGTCTTTTAAAATATTACATTAAAAACTCCATGCCCTACTAATTTTAGTTCTTTACCCCACACTGAGAAATAGTCGCTCTTAGGAGATGAGCATCCACACCCTTTAATATATACGTATCTATACAGGCATATGATTTTCATAGAACACAGGGTAGCTTTTTAGTTTTTCTTAATTAATAAATGGAATCACACTAAAATATTGTTCTGAAATTTGCTTTTGTTCAATCACCAGTATGTTTTTATCATCTATTTATATTGATACACAGATCCAATTCTTTTCTTTTAATTAATAAGTGGTATTCCATACATCAAACAGACCATGCTTTGTTTTTCTTAGTCATTTCTTTCCCTCTTTCTCTCTCTCTGTCTCTCTGTCTCTCTCTCCCTCTCTCTTTTGGTTCTTTAAAAAGACTTTTTAATGCTTTGTTATTGCATTAGGGTCATACATAGTAACGGGATTCATTCTGATACACTCATACATGCATCAAATATAACTTGCTCCATTTTAGTCCCTGATACTTCTCCTTTCCTTCCCCTCTCCCTCCCCCTGTTCCTCTTCCTCTATTCTAAAAGTTTTCCTTCCACTAATTTATTGCATTTTTAAAAATTAGTATATATAAAAATGGAATATTTGTGGTACATTCATTTATGTACTTAGCATAATTTGGTCAGTTTAGTTCTGCAGCTGCTACCTTTCCCTGTCTCTCTCATCTCTCCTCCTTTTCCCTCAGTCAATTTCCTCTACTCCATTGATCTTCCTTCTATTTTTGTGCAGTTCTCCCTTTTTCTCTTATTTTTCTCCAGTTTCTGCATATGTGAGAAAACATTCAACCCTTGACTTTCTGAATCTGGCTGATTCACCTGCTGAATATTCTCCAGTTCTATTCATTTTCTGGCAAAGGCTATAATGTCATTCTTCTTTATGACTGAGTAAAACTCTATTGTGTATATATCACACTTTCTATATCCATCCTTCTATAACCTTTTTTTCTTTTAATACTCATTTCATTTGTTTCCAGTATTAACTATTAAAGCTAATTAAATTCATGCATTCAATACTCTTGATTTTAAAAAAAATCAATTAAAAAAAAAGTCCTTGTTATGGTTTGGATGTTAGGTGTTCCCCCAAAAGCTTATGTGGGAGACTTTGCAAGAAGGTTCAAAGGCAAAATGATTGGGTTATGAGAACCTTAACTGAGTTAGTGCATTAATCTATTAATAGGTATTAACTGAGTGGCAACTGTAGTTGGTAGGATGTGGCTGGAGAAGGTGAGTCCCCAGGGGAATGTCTTTGGGGTATACATTTTGTGCCTGGTAAGCAGACCATTCCCTCTGTTTACTGATTGTCCTGTCCTGAGCTGCTTTCCTCTGGCACATTCTTCTGCTATGATGTTCTGCCTCACCTCAGACCCAGAATAAGGGAGTTGTTTGCCTATGGACTGAGACCTCTGAAACTCTGAGTCCCAAATAAACTTTCCCTTCTCTAAAATTTTCTTGTCACGTCTTTTGTTCACAGCAGAAAACAAGCTGACTAAAACAACTCTGAAAGGTCTTTTGGAATGTGTCCTATGGAAAAAGTTTTAATCACTGCTTTTTATCTGAAGTATGTGAGAAATCCTAGTGTCTTCCACTTGGAGGGTTAGACAAAAGCATCAGATTCTCAAGTTTGCTTCCCTCCTCTTGTAGAAGGAACAATAGATATGAAAAATTTAATGATCCCCCACCCAACCTACAGAATAAGAGCTGATGGTTTGTGCTTTCTATTCCTCTCTGATCCAGGGATCACCTGTTTTGATATCTTCCAGGTTAGGATTTCTTGAGCTATTCTCAGCCGTTGTAGTTTTTCCTTTAGACAGGTCACTCTGGAGAAGTCTCAGTGACCCAAGTAGATTCTAAACTCCTCTTTGCCAGCTTAGTCCTAACAGAACCACTGCTCTGATATGGACCACTGCTCTTTAATAGAAACAGAAACTAGTTCTCCTTCCTCTTGCCAATGACTGATAAGCCTATGCTGTTATGTCACTCTTCTCCTCAAACATACCCTCAGGAGCTTTCTCAACACTGTCCTGCAGGAGAGAGAATGAGAAGGAACCCATTTGTCATCCTTGGTATGAATCTTTGGGTGGCTTTAGTTTCCATGCTTGTGGGTCCCCCCAGATGGTGGTTCAAGCATAACATTTGACTTTTTAAAGTGGTTTGGTTTTACTAGTTTTATCTGGCATAGATTGCCCCATGAACTCTAGTTATTCAAATGTATTCATCCCCAGGATCCAGCCCAATTCCCTTCTGTCCTCAAAGACTGCCCCAGTGATTCCTGTCCACAGTATCCTCTTTTCCCTTGATTCCTATGGTACTTGCATTCCATTACTGTGTAAAATAGCTTATGGCTCTTACTCTTCTCTCGGGTGCTCTGAAGATAAAACTGTGTGTGACCTTCACTTTTCTTGACTTTTATATAACATCTGCCCCGGTGCTGAGAACCTGGTAGAGAACCAGTGACTTGGTGTGTGAGGGAATGACGACTGAGGGAGAAGTCACCAAGTGTAAAGTGTTCCATAGGGAATATCTGCAAAGGACTGAGATGATAATTTCTCAAAAATTAGTACCATATTCTGGCAAATAACTGGCATTTTGAAAAATTCCTCTTTTAAATAATTTCCCATCCTCATAATAAAAATAATATATGTTCACTGTAGATTTTTTTGAAAGTAGAAAGAAACAGTAAAAATGATTTCTAATTCCAGGACTCAGAGATAACTTCCAAGGGTTTTAAGTTCTTCTATTTTTCAGGTTACGCATATTATATATTTATTTGCTTATTTGTGGGACAATTTAGAATGATCAGCAAATATTGTTTTGTGTCTCATTTTGGCAATTAACATTATATCATAATTTTCTTCATTTAATAGTTCATAAAAAGGGTTTTTATGGCTACATAATATTCTACTACATAAGCTTTTCATAGTCTCTCCAATCACTTATGGAACATTAGGTAATTCCGTTTTTCTCACTGCTATAAATTAATGAGCTAAGAATTATTGAGAACTTAAGTATAGGCCAGGCCTTTCTCTGTCCTTTCTTCAGTGACATTTTAAATATTCACAAAAACCCTTTGTTGAAGATACTTTTATTACACCTATTATTTAGATGAGGAAACTCAGGATTGTAGAGGTAGAATCCCTTGTCTAAGATCATGGCTCTGGTAGGTGATGAAGCCAGAATTCTAACAGGAGGTTTGGCTTGAAAACCTGTGTCAACCAGTATACATATAATCATAATAAATTCGCCTAATATAGAATTTTTGTCCATACCTCTAATACTTTCTAATAAAAATAATGCTAGTGAATTACTGAGTCATAGGTTATGAAGAAGCTTCCTATAGTTGAATTGTCTTTTTTTTTCCAAAAAATTATACTAATTTATGCCCTCTATCTACAATGTTGGAGCCTGTTGCCTTTCACTGAGAAAGACATGGAATCCATACTGGTGTATGTTCAATTTTAAACCTTTTATCCTAACTACTCTACTATAGCTAATAGCACATTACATTTTTTTTTTATTTCACTGTCTTGTTATTTGTGAAATCTTTAAAAGCAAGACTGAATTTCATTTGTCTTTTAATTCACAACCCCTACCACTGTGCCAGACACAGTAAATTCTCAGTATGGTTTCTATTTAAAAAAAAAAAAAAAAAGCACCATGACTTGCAGTTTCAGATGCCAGCTGGTTGCACACAAATGCATGCCACTTCACCTCCCTCTCCAGTCCCCAGGCTTTTGTAACCCAGAGCTTCAGCTCTAGACATTCTAGATCCATACCCATGCTGGGCGTGCTCTCCCCACCTCGTTCCCTATCACAACCTAATTCCTAACCCTCCAAATGCGCCTTAGATACTGCCTCCTCGTGATGCTTTTACTTATTCTCCTCTCTGTGCTGAGCTTTCTCCTTCCAAAGTCTCCTAAAGGGCTCTGAATGACACATACTGTGACAGTAGGTTTTAAAATCTGATTTGGCGTTTCATCATATAATGACTAAATCTTTAATAATCTGAATATCATTATTTCTTCACTTACTTCTTATTCTCTGCTCACTGTAAACATTTTGCAAAACATTCTGGGCACTCATACCCATTCTCCAAGCGTGTTTCACCAGAATCATTCAAAATTCCCCTGGGCATTCAGGAATGCACCAAGGGGCTGTCCTGCTCTCAGGCTTCTCTCTAGGTGGTTTTGTGTGGCATTAGCCATTTTGTGGTGTTTTCAAAGAAAGTTCAGGAGTCATTTATTTTTTCCATATTTTTCCATGAAAAGAACTGTTCTTTCCATCACCATTATAATTAGAGGCTCCCAGAATCCCATGGACAAACTCAGAGCCATTTGCTGTGGGAGTCATAGAGGGAGCTTATGATTAACTTATTTTCCTGGAAGTGTATAGGACACTTGATTACTGCTATCTTTGATCAACAAAAAGTTACTGAATTTCCTGTGGCTAAAATACACTGTCAGATAATGAAAACTGCATGCCTCAGTCCTCAAATGAGGCCAAAGTATTTGGTTACCCCATCAGCCCCCATTGCAGTTCCATTACAATGGTATTTTCAGAATAATCCTCGTTTCAGATAACCATGTTTTTTTTCCTATATCAATATAGTTTTTAAGTAAAAATTCTTTGACATATTAATATGCCCTAATAAATCAAGTACATATGTTTTTAAACCACAAACACAACTATTCTACTTGCCATTAAATTTGTTCACACAGTTTCTCTTACAATATTTTTCTATTTTCCTATTACTAGTACTTTCCAACTTGTCTTTTGAGATCTGCACGTATGGAAAATTAATGTTTAATGTAGAAATTGTGGAGCCCAGAGGTTGGTAGGGATGAAGAGAAGAAAAAGGTAATCTTGTGGATTTTAAAGAATAAAAGGAGATTTCCAGTTTGGGTTGATTTTAACACAGTGGGAATGAAAGAGATAAAGGCAGTCCAGCAGGTAGTGAAAGTCTGAGGAGAAGAAAATCCAAGAAAGAAAAAGAAAAAGTAAAAAGAAGAAAAAGCATTAGAAGCAATGGAAAAGTTCAGAAGAGATGATGGGAGAAATGGATGATGGGAAAACAGCTGGCAAAGATGGAGGACAACTCCAGAATGAAAAACCATTAACAGAAGGATGAAAGTAAAGAAATCAGAGAACAGACTACATAGAGCTCCAGCTTCTACACTCTTCCCCTACTTTCAGCAGCACTTGGTAACGTAACAGTAGCTTTCACAGCCAGAAAATTTCATTAGGCAGTGGGGAAGTGAATCAGGAATGAAATCATTTACTGACCAGATAAATGCTACCATTTTAGTAGCGAGTAAGGCTCCCTTAATGAAAAGATTGATTCCAGATTTTGGCAGAAAATAGTCTGGCAAAAACAATAACAGTTCTTCAGGCTTGGCACAAAATTCTCCCTGCTCTATCTTGCCAGGTCAGTTCTACACTTGAAAACAGGAGAGCGACTTCTGCTTCCCCAGGAGGGGGTACTCACAGGGGAACTGAGAGGGAGGGATGTGAGTCAAGTTTGGGGAACTCATTTTTATTTGTTATTAATCTCACTCATGCCATGAATACTCATTGAATGAATGCCAAGAATTACTGTAGACTAGTTTTTTAAACATTATTGTAGAGTCTATTGATATTTATTTTATTGATATTTAAGGAATTGTAGAAGATTATTCCAAGAGTTGGCAGAGAATGCCTATGGACCAAGTCTAACAATGCCTGTTTTTTAATCTCCTTTTTATTTCAATGTTTATTTGCTCTGATTGGTTATACATGACAATAGAATGCATTTGTGCATTTAGATAAATCATACATAAATGGAGTATAATTTCTCATTTTTCTGATCATTCATATTGTAGGATCACATCAGTCATGCAGTCATATATGTACATGAGGTAATAAATAATATGTTTCACTCTACTGTCCTTCCCACTCCCATACCCCCTCCCCTCCCTTCACTCCCCTCTCCGTAATCTAAAGTAACTCTATTCTTCCTTAGCATTCCTCCCATTGTGAATTAGCATCTACATATCAGTTAAAACATTCAGCTTTAGTTTTTTGGGTTTGGTTTATATATACGGTGGAATATTACTCAACTTGAAAAAGAATGGAATTATGGTATTTGCTGGTAAATGGATAGAGTTGGAGAATATCATGCTAAGCAAAATTAGCCACTGCCTGTTTTTGTAGTTTATTGGCCCATTTATTTTTATATATTGTCTATGTCTCCTTTTGTGTTACAATGACAGAGCTGAGTTGTTTGGACAAGCAGAGTATAGCTTTGGAAAAGTAAAAAAAATTAATATTTTTTATATATTATTATTATTTACTATATATTATAGTTTGTTGATAGTGGGTAAATACAATTATTATAATGGAGTTATATTGGAATTCAATGTTATAATGGAATTATATTGAATCCAGTGATGTTAATAGAAGCCTCAAAAAATAATCAATGTGTAATACTTGATTTCAGTTTTGAAAGACATAAGGAGTTTCTGGGCATAAAGAAATGAGGGTGATACTTTGGGGACTTATAGCTATAGGAAATAACAAGTGAACCTTAGGAGTCTGACTATGATTTGTTCTGGCTGACGTATAACTTGGGGTGAGTGACTAAGAGTCAGGGTTGAGGCTAGACCAGCCAGTGGAATCTGGATCCTGTATGGCAGGGCCTGGTAGCCAGAACTTCTTATGCAAATGCTCAGCATGGCAAGATACCCCAAAATTAATAGTACACCATTCCTGCCTTCATAAAGTTCAATCTCCAATAGGAGGAATAAACATTCAATAAAACATGGGGCAGAATGAGGTATATATAAGTCTGAACAAAATACAATGTGGAGTTTTTAGGAAGGAGAAATTATGTCTGATTGGAAGATCAGAAAATTTATGGTAATAATATACCTTGAAGGATGGCCATGAGTTTGTTGTGAGTGATGGTAGGGCAGTTGGGCTACAGGCAAAGAAAACAGCATAGAAAGACACAGGCAAAAGGAAAGCTAAGAAATTTGAGATGTGTGGTAGTCCATTTTCCCTAGAAATAAGAATCTGAGGAGAAAGCTTTGTGCTAATACCTTTTTGGGTACAATAATCTCAGGAAAGCAGAAGAAGGGATAAAAAGGAATGAGGCAAGGGAATGAAGAGAATGTCAAAAGGAAGGGGACACTCCTCAGGCTGGCCACAGCTGCATAACAAGGACTGGTGGTTACTGTAACTTGGGAGGTACTTCCTTGAGGAGGGATGGATTTCTTTGCCTTAGTCCAGTTCACATGACCTGGAAGGGGACAAGTGGGTGGAATTTACCCACTGCTTTTCTCCTTTGTTGGCCAATTCACTCCTTTGTACATGAACTCCCCTATCTGAGTGGTGACCCAGCCCTCCCAGATAGCTGCTGCGACAGTAAGGGCCATCCATTCCTTTTGGTCAGAATGCATGTGTTTCTGTTTTTGCCCATTAGGATCACAGGCAGAGTTCCTCTCTCTATGTTGGAAGTAGTAAGTAGTAACACAGCAACCTGGATCAACGACCATGAGGGTAGTGAAGATCTTTGCTGGGGTCATTGCAGTCAGAAAGCAAGTGGGCCAAAATATGGTGGCATATAAACCACGCCCCATACAGGGAGCATTAAATGCTTGTCTGGAACACAGTGTAGAGAAATAATGGGAGAGAAGACAAGAGAAGTTGGAATGTCTGTTTGCAGTCATTGTTGTTGAATGGGAATCAGGATATTAATTTATTTGCAAATAGGAAATACATGAAAGTTTTCCAGAAGGAGATAACATGACCAAAGGTGTGTCATTTTGTGGGGATGAATAAGGAGGGAAGGGGACCTCATACAGAAGGAGCACATAAAGTAGATTTAGAGCTCATATAAATTGGAAGGCTGACTGTGAGTTAGAAAGAGTCTTGGTAAAAAGGATCAAGCTGCTCATGCTATGCATTTACAATGGGGACTTCTTAAAGAGGCCCTTCCCAGCCCTCCATGTGGATCACCTTCTTTCTTGAAGGAGGTTGAATAGACATCCATGTCTTGTTCCAGGAGACAAATACGACCTCATTACTGTCCATTTCTAAGCATCACATGGATTTTACACACTTGTACATTGAAGTATTTTCATTAGTAAGACCACAGGGATTAGCATTCATTACTTGGACTTTACCTAAACATACCTATAAATAAGCCCCATTTTGTGATCTGGAGCCTAGGGAGGCAAAGCCTCAAACACCCACAGGAGGGACTACTGACCAACGTGGGTGGGTGGGACAGCAGGAAGTAGTATGGACATTGGGCACAATGAACTTTACCCATTCCAGCTCCTGCTATGGCCTCCCACTTTCCAAAGGCCTCAAAGAAAGCCTCAGTCAATCCTCCAACAAATAAATAGGACGTACCAAATGTCAAGCTCTGTCCTAGGCTCTAGGAGAGAGGAAGGCGTAGTTGGCACCAAGCTATTTGGTCTCAGGAGGAGATAGGGTGTAGTAATTCTTCAAGGTCAAGGCTGTTGTTTTTGGCCATTCTTGAAGACAACATCAATGATGCATGGGGCCAAGTTCATTCTATACTGAGGTCAAAATTCAATGATCCTCTAGAAAAGAAGACAGTAAAGAATAGTAGATAAAACTATGGCTTCCGAAGCTAAAGTGCCTGGATTCAAACCCTTACTAGTCAGTATATCTCAGGGTTTTTATTTTTATTATTTATTTTTAAATGAGAACTATAATAGTTCTCTTAATAGGATTACTGAGGAGATTGAATGAAATAATATATGCAAATGCTTAGCATAATTATTGTCAGTGCTTATCAATATTACTACAGGAAAAATAATCTCTTATTTGTGATTCCGAAATCCCCAAATCACTGAAAACCCAAAGTTACTTTGTAACATCTTTGATGGCAAAACATCATGTGAGGCTATTTAGAGTCTATAGTATGAATGCTATTTTCATCTTTTCCCCAAGTCATATGCATTTCATGTTTCACTATAGAAACCTGATATGCTTCACTATAGGTTTTCTATTCTGGGCCCTGATGAGTCTATGTACTACATTTCTAATTTAAAAGCCCCAAATTTCCAAATTCTGAAACATAATTGCCCAAGAATTTCAGATAAGGGATATGCACTTGGGTTAGAGAGAGGTAAGAAATGTGTAGATTAGCACTAATTCCTTCTATCCATCCTACCATAAAAGCACATCAACAACGCTTAGGAAACTTTAAATTGCTTTCAGAATACAACTCAGTATGAGAACTTCTGAAAAATATGTTTCTATACATTTTTACCTAAAAGGAAAATTTTAATAATCTTCCCACCCTTTCATTCCAGTCTTAGCCCACTGATAGATCAACCAGTGGGACTTTTTTTTTTTTTGCATATATTCTTTCACATCATGATATATTTTAAAGAAGTCACCACCAGGATTAACTGCTTTTAGAGACTGGTTTGAACTTAAACATGGAAGAACTAGTAATTTTTTAAAAATACCTTGAATTTAAGAAAACCTCATTAAGAGTTCTCCCATAAAAGTGTTTTTATTTCTATCCTCATTGGGTGCATTTTGTAGGTTTTACCGACATTTCTTCAGTCTACATATACAGAGCCAAAGGCTCTTTTTGAAATAGACCCTTAAAACATATGTCATTTTAGTTACATAACTTCAGATTCCTCTCAAGAAAGAGACAAAGGAGCCATTCAGAATGCTACCGAGCAAAATCGGTCACTGAAAACTTGGTGGTCTGCTTCTGGATTCCTGAACACTGCTGTCTTATCCACCTGAGAGATGAATGAAAGCCTCCTGCTTTTGCTTTTTGTACAAATAAGCTGTAGTTATCATATTGGTGCCAAATGTGCACTTTCCCCAGCCCTGTCAAATTCGGCATTAGGGTGGATTTTCACTCCAAATGCTTTCCTGTACTTCAGCCTCCCTCATTACCTCTGCCCCAAGGCTTCCAGTTTCAGGAATACCTAATTGCTACTTAGGGGTTTTACCACTCATTTTATAAAACTTCAGGCTTTAAAAATCTGAATCTTGTTTTGAAAAGACACGGAACACTCCGATTATTTTCTAAAAATTAATCTTTGGCCAAATTCTCCCATGATCTCACTCCTTGATCATACATGAGCTATGTCTCAAAGATGCCTAACAATAATGCTTCCAGAACAAGAGATGCCTTCTGGCTAGGAAAATAATAAGGAGAGAGATAATTGCAGGACTACATCATTAGAAATGTGATTATCACCTTTGATGACTCTCTTGATGGTGCTATTTAGGGGTTCACCAAAAGAAAGAACTTGGTAAATCTTTAAAATGTGGAAATTATTGATGGTATATGTTAAATTTGAGGCAACCTAATAAAGTAATTTAATCTATTTCATGCCTGAGTTTTGAATGCTGAGAGAAACAAAGAACCAGGAATATAGAGGTTTCAATACTGGGTTCATTACTGAAGAATTATTGAAAATGTAATTTGGGCATAAGGCAAAAATTGACTTCCTAATACTTAACTCCATTAACATATAGACTTAATCACTCAATGTCAGGTAGCTCTGGTGAGCCACAGGCCTTTGGCACAAAAAGAGCTACTACCGAGACCCTCATAGCAAGACCAAAAATAGGGGAGGATGCATTTTCCTGAAATCACCCAAAGAAGAGAAGGAAAAGGGAAAGTATCCAATCATGCATGCCCGTTTTTTTCTCCTAAGTTTACTAATCAGGTAGTTTGATTTTCATCCTCTGAGGAAGAGTTAATGGGCATGTAGAGGATGTCAAGAATGTTCTTCTAATGAAAACATGAAGGGTAAAGAAGGTTCTGTCCAATAATACATCATCTTAATAAAATCATACAAAGGCTACAGTCAACATCTGCATCACCATTCCACACCCATCCAAGGACTCAGGTAGGAAGCCTACAACCAGGTATTTATCTTCTAGGACACAAATTTGAGCGTTCTTCTTTGAAAAAATTGCCCTGATTGTCAGGAAATACTAAGTGTAGATCACTGGGACATATTTTAGTATATTTAGACCTCATAACTCAGTTGTGGAATTCTAGTTTACAGTCTATATGCCACATACTTTATCAGGGAACAATGATAGAATCCGAAAAGTTCACCAAAATTTGTTTCAGGGTCTCAGAGTAGAAGCTTTCACCAGAGTCCAGCACAAAGATATAGGCACACACTTCACGGTGTAGAACACACAGCTGTCTAAAGGACCAGACACATCTCATTTCTTCAGTGTGACCACAGCTGAAATTCAAAATGGTAGATTGGTTTCTGCTGTTTTCCAGGAAATATTTTTTTTTTCTGCTTTGGCATTCAAACCACATCAAAAGAAAGCCCAAAGCAAAGCATCAAGCCCAATGAATGATGGATGAGCCCCTGTTTCCAGGTAATATCAGCATTTTCATCTGGCTCAACCATCTCTGGCAAAATCCACATCATAAATATGAGTCTGTCTTGATGGAAGATGAATCACCCTGTAGGAACATGAAGATCTATCCTCCATGGACTGCATGCCACTCATTTTTGACGCTAATCTGTTGTGGTACAAGAGAGGGCAAGAGGGAGAACACATGGTAAAAGGGGTATGAACAAATTTCAAGTATTAAAATTTGAAATTTTCAAAGTTTTAGCAAAGTCAATGTGTCAAGTTTAACTGAAAATCACAAGCAGCATGTCTGAGAGCAAAAGGAAGTCCTAGAGATACAGAAGGTCAGGAAGAAATTACTGCTCTCTGGGACTGTTTTATTTCTTGTTCAGATGGAGTGGATACAGAAAGTAACACACAATTACACACAACAGGGTCTATGATCATAAGGGTGCTATTTAACATCTTAATGTCATTTTTTTTCTTTTCTGTTTGATCCAGAAAACATTCCATATACAGTAACTTCTTCTTTGGTCGCATATACAAAATTTCCTTTATTTTAATTTGGTGGGAGTTTTTCTAATGTCATCATGCCTTAAGTATAGCATAGCCACTTAGTAGGTAACCTTCCAAAGCATGGCTTTCCCAAATGCCATGATCTTCTTCAACTTCCCACAAACATTTCCTCATAAAAGGGAGGAAATTGGATAAAGGATTTAGTCTATTGCCTAAGATATAGTGTATCCTCAGTAAACAAGAGCCACTGGGTTCTGTTTTTAACCAAAGCTCATTTCAGACGCTGAGATTATTCCAATGAGGCCAAGAAGGTTGTTTGCAGCCCTGACCCATCTGCCTCTATCCAGAGGTCCTTGGAACTAAGTCTCATGTCTCAGACTAAAAATCCAGTGTCTGAGCCACAGTTGATGGGGATGTCACATGCCTTCTGAGCTACCTCGATACCAACTTTACTCAGGACCCAGTGTATCAGGATTAAGCTCTGAGTATTGGAGGAGAATAAAATATGATCTTTCTCCTCCTCTCACTTTCCCCCTTTTGGTCCTAGCCAAAAGAAAGAGCTTCTTTGTTTTTGTTTTCCCCTCCATAGTTTCTGCTTAGTTTCTCTGTGTAGTCCAGCTTAGGGTATTGCTCTGAATTCTAGCCAGCATCTTACCTGGCTTTTGCAAGACTTCTGTCTTCTGAATTGTTTCCTTCTCTTTCTATTTAAATGTGAGAAAGGTATATGGATGACTCTAGAGTCAATTGCTCTTAGCCTTTCCCAGATACCATTCACCATTGGAATCTCTAGCCAGAGAGGTGCAGACAATTGCCTGACTCATCTTGGATCTTGGTGACCCTTAGAGTTTCTGTGTCTGAGATGTCCCCATTCACATTGTCCTATATCCTGGTGACACTGATGATGCGGAAGTATGGTTCGTCATGTCCTTGTAAAAGATGTGTTAGTGGCCCACTTGCACCTCACCTTGCCCTGGTGGCAATGCTGATTTTCTAGACTGAGCTGCAAAATGACTGATTCCCAAGAATAAGTAATGATTCTAGACTAGAACGAAGGTCATAGGCTCATCACTGAAAGATGTCTAGGAGTTGAATCCTGGCCCCTTGAACCCCCCAGAAAGCTGAGGAATTGGTTTTTCTTTTGTCTTTGGCACTCCAGAACCTCAATCTCCTCAGTACTTTATTCATTAGATTTATTTTCCTTATTTTTCTGAGCTCAAAACTTTTGTGTGAGATGAAATAAGAAAACTGCAAACCCCTTTGGGCTACAAGTCAGGAATTGTTTCAATTACTTCTTTTCTTGATGAGGCCTGGGATATAGTTTCTGATGAAGCCACATCAGCACTTTTTCTGTTTTCCTTACAGAACAAATTGCCAGCAGGATTCCTGTTTATGAGGGTAGGAATTGCTTGTACAAATTTCCCATAAGGATTCTGATAGGATGCTTCACTCTGCTAAGGCAAAGGACTTGTCGTAGTGCTGATTTTGGGCATAAAGCCAGAATAAGTCTGAGCTCCCTTAAGCCCACCAAGGTACCCTTCCCCATATTTGTACATCTGATTTGTTTAAAAAATGTGACTCATTTCTGTAATTATCTCAGAGGGGAGAAGTCTAAATCCGCGTAATTGTGGTGCTCATGCATATTGAGGATTTTCTCAAGTTTGAATGTCAGCAGGGGGCCCTAGGCAAAGGCTGAATGGTGAGTTGAAGTGTTGAGACCACAAGCAGGGGAGGATGGAAGAAGCCCCATAATGACCTGTCAGAGCCCAATTCCATACTGATCAGCACAGCTGTGAGAGGCTGGGAAGAGCAGCAACAGTAATGGCAGCAGCACCCATCCTTAGCAGGCTAATTCACCTTGAACAAAGTAGGAACGAGGAGGATTCCAGTTAAAACAGTGACACTCAGACTAAAGAAGTCTTCACAAATGACACAAGTATGCATGAGCTATCATAACAATAATATGATAACCTTTTATTAAACATTTAGTATGCCAAATGTTTTTTAAACATTGCATCAGCAATATTTTTTAAGTGCCTTCTATGTCTTCTATGTCACACACTAGGGTTTCAGTAGTGAATAGATAAAACAGACGAATAGTAAACAGATAAAGCCACTGCCTTTTGGATCACATAATAGATATGAAATACCCCAACTTTCTCTAACATCTGGGTTCTTTCTGAAAAGTCATGGCACCTTCTCCTGGTAAGAAAAAAAAAATATATATATATACACACAGTGGTTCCATTTTTAATCGCACAGAGCAGGCATCTATTAGCCACTGGTTTAAAGCATTTACCTGCTCTTTGAGGACAATACCATAAGGTTTATCCTGAAATTGGTGACTTAGATGAGCCTTTCATTAGGTCTTCCCTATTTGCTTGCTGGCTGCTTTTACATGATGTTCCACATAAGATCTCATATTCCGTAATCTACTCTTGATGCTATAAAATGAATTCCTTTAGTGAACAGTATTGAATCCCACACCCATATATGAGACATTCTTTAGCCCTTGGATGGTAATACAGGGGGAAACACAGTGGGCAAGGAAGGCTAATACATATATGGAATAAGTGTAGTTCATTTAAAGATAAATTGATATTTCATCGGAGATGAGAGATTTGATGTAAACAAAGTTCCACAAATTGACTGACAGATGTCTTGAGGGATGGTGCCATATCAAACAATGTAGTGTTGGTCTTTTGCTGGCAGTTTGGACATGCAATAGTATCCAAAGCTAGATCAGTCTCAATCAGAGGGAACACAGACTTTGGGTTTATGCATGGCATTCATCTCTGCTGTGATATGAGTCAGCCCTCCATCACTGTGACAAAATATCTGAGAAAAACAGAAGTTGAAAAAATTTATTTTGGTTCATGATATCAGAGATTTCAGCCCATGCTTGGCTGACTCCATTGCTTTTTGTTTGAGGGGAGGCAGAACATCATGATGAAAGGGTATGGCCTGAGAAGCAAAGAGAGAGAACATAGAAGGGAGACAAGATCTACTCTGGCAGGGCACAAACAACCCCAGTGACCTACTTCCTTCCAGTAGGCTGTATCACCTGTAGTTTCCACCTTCCAGTAATGCCATCAAATATGAATCCCTCAATGGATTAATCCATTGGTGAGGCCCGAGTCCTCATGATCCAATCACTTCCTTAAATCCCTACCTCTGAAAATTGCTGTAATGGGCAATAAACCTTCAACACAGAAACCTTTGGGGGACATTCCAGCTCCTAACCATAAATAATAGCCATTACAACTGCTTTGCTCTTGGGGATGCTACCCAATCACAAGGCGGTCAAGGATAGGGGCTAGTTGACCACTGATGGATGCATCATCTTGTCTTAAACTCTTCCTCTGCAATGGAAGGTCTTTAGTGGACACTATTAACATGAAATTAAAATATCAAAGTGGTTTTTGATACTTCTTTTGGCACTTTTACATGCTTCTTACCTAGGTCCCATTTTGTCTCTGATCTAATTTTGCTCCTTCCAAACCCCTGACAAATCGACAAGCCTTTCAGCAATGTTCAAAGATCTGTGTGTATCATGATCTCAGGGCCCTTCTCCATTGCTGCAAAGGGAATGATCAAAACTACTGCTCGATCCTCTGCCTGTTTGGACAATCTACTCACTATCACACTGATGGTTAATGTGGATTGTCAACCTGATTGGATTGAGAGACACCTAAGAAATGACTAGGATTAAGAGACTTCCAGGTGTGTCTTTGTGGGTGTTCCTAGTGATGATTGGTGTGAGGGACAGCAAACTGAGGGGGAGACCAACCTGAATGTGGGCAGCACTGTCCAACAGACTCGGGATGCAGATGAAACAAAAGCTGAAGAAGGAAGAAGCTATAACAGATGCAAACTCAATTCTTGAGTGGGTGCTGCTGCCATCACTGGTGGACATCAAACTCCAGCTTCTTCAGTCTTCCAATATGGACTCTTGCCAGTGATCCTCCAGGGAGATTCTGGGCCGTCATTCTCTTTTTGAGTATGCATCATTTGTCCCTCTTGTTTTGGACTCAAGTTTCTTGGACTGAATAGTTACTGGCCCCTCTAAATTTCTAGCATGCAGATGGCCATTATGGGACTCTACAGCTTCTGATTGTGTAAGTCAAACTAATAAATGCTCTTTTGTAATTATACACATACATATCCTGTTGTCTGACTAGAGGACGTTAGTGCCATACCTAAAAGGGACTGTATTTGAGTAACAGTCCATTTTTAGCATAAACCAGCTTTGTGGGAGAAAAGGAAAAATACATTGTGAACCAGGTCACATTTTTTAATGCCTCCATCATCTAGTCATAGGAAGCTATAGGTATGAGTTGCCAGAGAGCACCACTGATATTTTGAGGTACATGTTCATGTAATTTACTCTTACCTCTAGATTTGTTTGGATATGATTTTCAATATATTTCTATATTTTGGGGGGACTTTTTAATTTTTTTATTTTTACAGACTGCATTTTGATTCATTGTACACAAATGGGGTACAACTTTTCATTTCAATGGTTGTACATGATGTAGAGTCACACCATTCATGTAATCATACATGTACATAGGGTAATGATGACTGTCTCATTCCACCATCTTTCATACCCCCGCCCCTCCCCTCTCTCATTTCCCTCTATGTAATCCAAAGTTCCTCCATTTCTATATTTTTGGGGTCTGGCCAAATGCTATTGTGCTCACTTGATATTGCAAATAGGAGAATCTGATAGTGTCCAGCTCATGCTTGACAGCTTCTCTTACTTGGTAACCTGTGTTTAGGTGCCCAGTCTTTACCAGGATCAGCAGCACTCAAGGTGGTGTCTCTTATTTCGTAAGTCATTTTCTGCTGTGGAAGGCATCTGTGTTGTGTCACTTCTATTGGTTTGCTAGAGACTTCAGGCAGCATCTTATCTATCACAGAGCACCATCAGCTCTGCCAGGTCATGTTGGTCAAGTTGCAGGGCAGGAAGGACCATGACTTCAATCTGTTGCAAAGCCTTCTCTTGTTCTGGGCACCATTTGAAACTGTCAATTTTTCAAGACAGATCCATTGGAGAACTACTCCCAAATATAGTCAGTATGGTGCCTCCAAAGTCCACAGAACTCTAAGTGCTATGGCTCCTTCTTAGTACTTAAATGTATAAGATGCAAAAAATGTTCATCCTTACAGGGTTATCCTAGCATGCCTTAGACCATTGGTCCCCTAAAAACATCACTAGTATGGTAGGCAACTAATTCCTTACATGATTTATCTCTAACCCTCTGACATGCAGTTATCCTGCCAGAAATCTGGAGTATTTCCTGTTCAACCAGTTCTTATTAACATGGTATCATCAATGTTGCAGACTAGCATCATGTCTTGGGGAATGTTAATGTGATATATGTTCCTGCTGACTATGTTGTTGGTTGGGGATTATATTAATTCCTATTGAATAACATTCTCATGGGCTGTCCCTCTATCTTCTTGCCTGGAATATTCTAATCTATGAATCATTACTATAGATCCTTTCAGGTTGAGGTAACTTGATTGCTCCCTGGACTTTTCCATTCTAATAATCATATCTACTTTGCTTCTGAATATTGGGTGCTATCTCTTGGCGTTTGTTATTCTGGGATCATTTATAACCCACTGATACCAAACATCCCAGTACCAAGGTAGTAGATTCTACTGCCACAACCACAGATGAAAGCTTCCACTGAGCTGCATTTATGTGTTCTCCATCATTAGAAGAGCCTTTGTGATTGCCTTGGTGAAGGATTATCTATGGTTACTTCTAGTGAACAGTTAGTGGGGTTTTTGGCCTCACATAATAAATCTATTCTAATATTCTTACTTCCCTTAGCCTTTTGGCTCCTTCAACTTTCTGTCTAGGCAGTCCTGGCATCTCCACCTCATTTACTGTGCACCATTATTGTGTACAACCTTCAAGTAACAATCTCAGCAGTGCATTAGGACAGGTTCCAAATCTTTTGGCCAGGACAATAAATTCTGAATCCTTGTTCAGACTTTGCAGAGATAAGATCTAAATTATTGGTCTTGGCAAAAGGGGTGAGTGGATCTTGAAGATAAAAAGCAACACCTTGCAAGACACCCTCCTCGGGTGAGGCCCTTTCAAGGCATCCAAGCAGTGGGAAGTGGCTCTTCTCTCTTGGAGGGGAATGTGTTCATCAGTCATCCTGATGCATTCAGGAGAATCTGGGAGCTTAAGATTCCTAGGGTTCTCCACTCATTGTTTGAGTCATTTATCAGGGACGCTAATTGTCATTCACTTCCAGACTGCACATCAGTATAGATCATGCTTCTTTTCCCATGCCTGTGTTAGGTAAGAAATGAAAAGTTGTGATTCTCTTAAGGTAAGATGCTGCTAGTGAGTCAAAGCCATGGGAATGTTTGCTGTATCCATAGTTGGAATTGCGGTGAAACCTATTCACCTCTGTGACACGGATAACAGAGATATATGGAATAAATAATAATAAAAAAGAAGTGGAAGAACTGCCATGTGTAACTAAAATGGTAAAATAAAAAAAGAAGTGAAGAAAGAAGTCTGACTGAAATTAAGTAAATTGTCCAGATAATGCATCCGCTACTTCTTAGTAGAGAGTTGGAATTGAAAGCTAGCTTCTTGGATTCCAGACATTGTCTATTAGTCATTGAGACTTTTTTCCCCTAGGAATATCAGAGTATACAGGAATGGGCTTTGGACAATCACGAAAGAAGGCAGAGCTACAGCCCTCTGTGAATGCTTCACTGTTAGTTTCCAAAAGAGTATAGCCACCTAGAAAGTTATTGACACAAAGTTTCAGTGCCTTCTAGTAATTCTAAGCCTGATAAGCACCCACTGAATGGGTGAAATTCCCTGAGGAATGCCTTGATTTTTTGCAGCTTTCCTTGATCAAGGGTCTATCCTTGGAACACTAAACTTGCTACCACTTGAGAGCTTTTGTTCTTGCTGTCCTTTTCCAGGACATGTCTTTCCCTTTCCCTTTGCCTCCTACTTATCCTTCAAGGATCAGCTCAAGTGTCATCTCCCCAGAGGGAGGAACACGCACCCTCCCTCTTGAAATCATTCTATTTACCACAATCCTGGTCACCTTCATAGCATGCTTGCAGGCTCGGACTTCATGACCATTTCCTCAGTAAGCAGAGCCATGTACTAGGTGAGCTTAGACCAGATTTGGTTTTCTTCTACATGCTCTTCTATCTAATATGACAAAATGTTGAGCAGTTAGATAAGTAATATTATCAAAGGTATAGACAAAAATTTAGAAGTTTAATAAAGAACAGCAGCTTCTCAGGAATAAGTTTCTAATGCTTTGTTCTCTTCTCTGGGAAAACATTGGGGTGCTATTGTTCATTAACAGGAGACATCTTTGTCTTGGCCATTGGTGAGATGCAAAACTAAGTTGAATGCTAAGAGGTCCAGGGTATTCTTCCATGCCGTGCTTTGTTTGTGTGCATGTGTATTGCTCAGAATTGAATTTAGGGCCTCATGAATACTAGGCAAGTGCTCTACTACTGAGCAAAAATCACAGCTCCTATCTTACTTTAAAAAACCCTCACAACTTCTTTGACATTTCTTGTTTAAATTTATTGATCTTTAAGCTTTCTATATTGGCTTTCTCTTCAGCTCTTGCCTTGGCTTGATTTAGAAACTGGCTCCAAAGTGTGTGCTTCATGACTCCCATTTCAAAGGTAGTCTTGAAGCACATACTTTGGAGTCTTCACTAAGAAGTTCCCTATTAGGGTATGGATATGAAGTGCCCCCCCAAAGCTCATGTGTGAGACAATGCAGGAAAGTTCTGGGGTGAAATAGTTGGATTTTGAACATTGTAACCTAATCAGTGAATTAACCCACTGAAATAGATTAGGTAAGTGGTAACCGTGGGCATGTGGGGTATGGTTGGAGGAAGTGGGTCTCTCTGGGGTATTTTGTTCCTGGTTGAGGAGGGCTCTCTCTCTCTCCCTCTGCAGCTTAGCCCCCATGGCCCAAGCTTCCTTGTGCCTTGATGTTCTGCCTCACTTTGGGGCTACAGCTGTGGAGTCAGATGACCATGGACTGAATCTCTGAAACTGTGAACTAAAATATTCCTCCTTCTACACTGTTCCTGTTGGGTCTTTCGGTCACAACTACCCAAAACTGACTAAAACATGCCCCAGGATCCCACTCTAGCTGCTGACACTTGGTTTTATGGAACAGAAATACAGTTTGTCCAGAAAAGACTGATCAATAAACAGACACATACTTTAAATTTGCAATACCCATGAAATGACTGGAATATCAAGGGTTACATTTAGAGACAATCTCAATACTGGCCCCATGAATAATAAACTTAGGAAACTGAATTATCATTTTATTGCTGACTAAACTACAAATCAGAATAGGGAACGTGATTATTTGCAGGGGATAGAATTTTACTTAGGGTCAAAGACCAATGCTGCAATTCAGACTGCCAATCACTCTCTGTCGGAGCTTGGATATAGAACTTAACCTCTTGAATTTCTATTCCTTTATCTATTAAAAATTGTATAAAAATAGTATCTGTCTAATGGGATTGTTAGCATGATCCTAACAAAGGCACACAAAACCCTTAGCAGAGCAGGTGACCCACAGAAAGCCCATGATAAAGGCTAGCTGTTAATGACAACAAAGAGCCTGCTTGGAATGCTCTCCTCACTTCACCAGAGAACCTTCCTTTCATCTTTCAGGACTGTTTAAAATAGTTTTGCTTCACTCCTCCCATAGGTGGCCTTAGTCACCTCCCTTGTTGTGACACCAGTGTTCAGTTTGTTCTGTCAATGGTGATATTATTAATCATGTCTGTGTTACAGGGACTATGTATGTTAGTTATTCAGTAAATCCTGATTGAATGAATGCATACCCTCTCCACATTACCCGGGACCTCGGCTGGATCCAACAGCAACTGGTGCAAAGAGATTTGTGGAGCAATAAATTGTTAGAGACATGACTGAGTTACAGGTGTCAGCCCATAGAAAGGCCTTCACACTCAATATCTGGGCCAACTCTGCCTGTTCTCCAGGATGTGCATGGGCAGAAGAGATCTTCCCATTCAACCCTACAACTGATGTCTAACATTGCTACTATATTTTGAAAAATACCAGCCCTGAAGTAAAGGCAGGATCTTGGATGCATTCTTAGCACATGCTTCTGCTTGAAATTTGAAAAAGAGTTGCAGGAAAAGTGCCAATAGGTCTGGTATGTAAGATAAGCATTTCCCAAACTGTCTGTTGCTTAAGTCAGCCTGTAGCAAACTCATCACAATGTTCTTAATATTTAATCTTGTCACTTAGTCACCTGGCAAGTGAACATCTCCCTCATCCTAAATCCATTCTCCTGGGCTGTGGGAAGAGTCCTTGAAGTTCAGACATAAATGAGTCCTCATCCCCCCATTTCTCAGTGCAGAACGAGGGCCATGTGGCTTTGCAGACACTCCCTTGGTCAGGTGAAATTTTATTAGTTTTCATGGTTCCTATCAGACTAGAGAGACTACCTTAACCACTCGGGATTAAATTCCATTCTGTTAAAAATTTCCTGAGTGATTCAAAAAGAGATGGCAAGGCCTCTTCATACTGCACAACTGTGGAAATTTTTTCAAGAGAAGGATTCTGGAAGGCCCCAAAATCTTAAGGAGTGTCGAGCCAAACTAGCTTCCCCTGCAACAACTCTACACAAACTCTCTTTTGGCATGCTGGTCCAATCAGTTTTGCAAACTTCACATTTTGACATCATTATCTCTCTCTGCAGAATATGTATTGCCGAGAAATTGCACCAACTGCATGACCACCAGCAAATAAATATGATGCATTCTTTCAATTCTCTCTTCCCTCTGTGGGTCTCTCTCTCTCTCTCTCTTTCTCTCTCTCTCTCTCCTGAGAATCTTATTTCTGACATTCTTCCTAGGAGTCATCCCATGAATCCTCCTCCTCCTCTGAGAATATTAGTTCTCTGAGGCTTCCAAGCTTCCAGGAGAGTTTCTCCTGGCTGAGGTGCGGGTGTTCATGCTGTGCAAACCCTGACAATGATCTGGCTCATACAGAGAGAGCACGATCCACGCCACCTCATTCTTTACCGTTCTGTTTCTCCATTGAGAGTTTTCATTCATTCATTTATTCTTTCCTTTCCTTATTCTTTTATTCATCTTTTCCATACTTATTTTTTCTGTCAGTCATAATTCAACATTGATCAACTCCAAGAAATTTCACCTGTTAATCAAATTTCAATTGTTTTATCACTTTCCTTAAAATTAGATACACTGGTCAAATGATCTACTTGTCCTTCTAATGTCTTTTATTTTAATTTCTGGGTACCAGAGACTGAACCCAGGGTGCTTAATCACTGAACCACATACTCAGCCATTTTCGTATTTTATTTTGAGATAGGGTCTCACTAAGTTGCTTAGGTCCTTGCCAAATTGCTGAGGCTGGCTTTGAACTCCAGGATCCTTCTGCCTCAGCCTCTGAGCTGCTGGGATTACAGCCATGGGCCACCATGCCCAGCCTCTAACATCTTTATGGTATGATATTCTAGAAACACATGCGCATGTGCACGCACACACACACACTACTTTTTATTGATACATTGTTGGATCCTAACCTGGCGCATCTGCTAGGCAACAGGCATTCTGCTCAGCTTTTTATACATTATCTCTGAGTTCCTGCTGAGAAACCTGATGAGAGTAATAACCTGATGAGAAATTATTATTATTTGCTTCCTGATTACAAATTCTAGCAAGGAATAAGATCATGCCTTGTTCCTCATTCTCTCTGAGATGGCCTGAAAAATACTAGGTGTTTATTCATTTGTACATGAATTTGGCAAACACTGATCAAATATCAAGTCTACAAGGGATCAGGCATTATGTTGGGTCTGAGAAGAGACACACAGAAGTGAAGTAAGTTCCCCAAGTCCACCCAGCCAGTAAGTGGTAGAATTTGTAGACAGTGTGATGTAGTAGTGTATATTCTCGTCACCAGGTTAGAGTCCCACTCTCAGTGTGATGATATTCCAGGAATGATACTACGCTCTTTGGATTAAAAAACAAACAGATATGACCCCCATTCTTCATGAGATCAAAGTCAACTTGGGAAGATGAATAACTTTGATCATAAGACTTGCTTTGGCCAATGGCCAAATGGCATGTGGATGGAAGTGAGACTCTTCCAATGCTGGGCCTTGAGCATCACAGCAGGTTTCTGCGTGCTTTCTTGTACCTTGGGCATCCCTGTGGGAAGAACATGTCTTGGCTCAGCCCCTGGTCCAAGAGGAGGAGATGCACAAGGAGAACTACCTGGATGACCGGCAGCCTTACAGTTTGAAGCAGAGCCACCTGAGTGAGCCTAGATCAGTCCAGTCTATTATCAGTCCACCCCTGGCCTAGGCACAGAGGTTGACGCAAGTCCAACTGTGCTCTGTGAATCTTCCCAGCCTTGAAGAAAGATATGAAGTAAAGACTTAGGAGAAGCTAAGGCTGCCATAACCAAAACACCAAAGACTGGGTTGCCTAAAAAATACAAGTTTTCTCACAATTCTGGATGCTAGAAGTTCAAGTTCAAGGTGACAACAGGCTTGACTCCTTCTGAGGCCTCCTACCATGGCTTGCCTGTGACTCCCTGTCTCCTCACATGACATTCCCTTTGTGCACACACATCTGTGTCCTAATCTCCTCTAATGATCCAGCCACTTGTATTGGGTTAGGCCCTGTTTTTATGAGCTCAGTTCACCCAATTGCTTTTTTTTTTTCCAAAAAATTTTAGTTGTAGATGAACACAATGCCCTTATTTTATATATTTAAGTGGTGCTGAGGATCACACCCAGGGCTTCACACATGCAAGGCAAGTGCTCTTCCACTGAGCTACAACCCCAGCCCTCCCCCACCACAATTACTTCTTTTTTTAATTTTGATTCATTGTACACAAATGGAGTACAACTATCATTTCTCTGGTTGTACACGAAGTAGAGTCATATCATTTGCGTGTTCATATATGTACATAGGATAATGATGTTTGTCTCATTCTATTATCTTTCCTTCCACAATTGCTCCTCAAACTGTCACATTCTGAGGTGCTGGAAGTTAGAGCTTCATGAATATGAATCTGGGTGGATGCAATTCAGTCAATAAATAAATGCCTCTGAGAGTTTGTGTTCTTTCTTACACAGCAGCAGATAAACAATACAGGTGAGGATGCTCATATTTGTCTAAGGAGACATGAGGGCCTCAAAGCACACAAAATATAGAGTCCTCAATCCCTTTCCCCTGATATTAAAAGTTATTAAGATATCTTTTCAGGGGCACTGTAACCCAGACAAGATCCCAAAGCAAGGAAGGGTGATGAGGCTTCTGAAATATTAGCATCACAGTAGGAAAAAATAAGAGAAGGGAAATAAAAGGAAAATATGGATGTCAACCATGAGGTCTTGACCTAGCTATACAGATGAGGGGTTCCTGTGGCCTAGGAAGTAGCTGCTTGAGTGAGTGTGGAAGGCAGGCTGCTGGAGGCCAGTCTCCATGTGGGATGAGGTACTGGTGCCTACATGCAATGTTGAAGGGAGAATATTCTGAACTTTAGTCTAGCAGCAAGAACACCCAGGAATTGTGCCCAGGGCATAAACAAGCACTCCAGGGATTCTCGGAAACATAATGGAAAGAAAGTACTTGTGAAATAGGAGAGTAGGACCAATCTGAACATTTGGGGGTCTCAGCAATTATACTTTAAGACTTGTTCTTCAAAGTCAACCTCAGTTTCACCTGTGAATTTGTTAGAAATGTGTAAGCTCAGACCCAAACCACCTGACATGGGGAATCAGAATCTACATTTTAATAAGATCCCCAGGTAATTCTTATGCATGCTGAAGTTTGAGAAGCACTGCTGTAGAAGAACTATTGGGGAGATTGTTATGACAAATTGAATGATACATCACTACTTCTTAGTTATAATTACATACCGATTCCACTATGATACCTATTTAATATAGAAATCTAATTAGGTTATCTACTGATGTGATGGTTAGTTTTATATGTCACTTTAGTTTGGATAGAGTACCAATCTAGGTATTTGCTGCTAAGATAACTTTCGGTGTGTTTAAAACCTATGTCAGTTGATGATGGAGACTGAATTTTCTCTCCCCAAAGTTAATGTGTTAAAACTCTAACCCATAAAGTGTTGTATTTGGAAAACTGTAAGGAAGTAATTAAGGTTAGATGAAGTCATAAGGATGTTTCCCTGATCCAATAGGATTAGTGTCCTTGTAAGAAGGGACACCAAAGGGTGGTCTCTCTGTCTCTGACCATCTCTGTCTCTTTTCTTATCTCTTTGTCTCTTTGTCTCTGTCTCTGTCTCTGACCCTCTCTCCATGAGATAGAGGGATATGTGAGGGCACAGAGAGAAGGGAGCCATCTGTAAGCCAGGAGAAGAGTCCTTGACAGAAACTGAACTCTGCTAGAACTTGATCTTGGATATTTCAGCCTCCAGAACTGGGACAAAATAAATTTCTGTGGTCACATATGTCTAGCATTTCTTATGGCAGCCTAAGTAAGCTAATACAACTGACTTTGATTAAAGAGATCTTCTAATCAATATTGGTGGGCTTGATTCTGTCAGTTGGAAGATCTTAAGATCTGAGGCTTCCTTGAGGAAGAAATAACTCTGCCTACAGAATTCTGCAACTCATTCCCAAGAGTTCCAGCCTATCCTTCTTAATGGCCTGACCTATTAATTTTGGATTTTCCTACTCAGATACCACACCTTGAAATAGATCACCTAACATATATCACCTATTGATCAGCCTGACTGATACAGTTGGTTTGTCTATATAAAGAAATTTTCAGTGATCCTGCATTTTGTTTTACTGGTTGATTTTTTTAATTAATTTTTTTTTAAATTTTAGGTCATTGTACACAAATGGAGTACAACTAACATTTTAATGGTTGTACACAAAGTAGAATCATACAATTTGCATATTTATACATATACATATGGTATAGATGTTTGTCTTATTCTATTATCTTTCCTTCCCTGCCCCTTCCCCACCCCTCATTTTCTTCTATACAATCCATCCTTTCTCCATTCTTCCCAAGCCTCCCCCCACCCCCATTATGTGTCATCAACCACTTATAAGAGAGATCATTCGGTCTTTGGTTTTCTGGGATTGGCTTATTTCACTGAACATGATCTTCTCCAATTCCATCCATTTACCTGCAAATGTCATAATTTTATTATTCTTTATGGCTGAGTAATATTCCATTGTGTGTATATACCACAGTTTCTTTATCCATTCCTCTATTGAAGGGCATCTAGGTTGGTTCCATAATCTAGCTATAGTGAATTGGGCTGCTATAAACATTGATGTGGCTGCATCACTGTAGTATGCAGATTTTAAGTCCTTTGGGTATAGACCAAGGAGAGGGATAGCTGGGTTAAATGGTGGTTCCATTCCGAGTTTTCGAAGGAATCTCCATACTACTTTCCAGAGTGACTGCACCAATTTGCAACCCCATCAGCAATGTATGAGTGTACCTTTTTCCCCACATCCTCGCCAACACCTATTGTTGCTTGTATTCTTCGTAATAGACATTCTAATTGGGGTGAGATGGAATCAGGGTAATTTTGATTTGCATTTCTCTTACTACTAGAGATGTTGAACATTTTTTCATATATCAATTGATTGCTTGTAGATCCTCTTCTGTGAAGTGTCTGCTCATTTCCTTAGCCCATTAATTGATTGGGTGATTTGTACTCTTGGGGTAAAATTTTTTGAGATCTTTATATATTCTGGAGATTAGTGCTCTATCTGTCATGTGTGTGGCAAAGATTTTCTCCCACTCTGTAGGCTCTCTCTTCACATTGATGAATGTTTCCTTTGCTGAGAAAAAGCTTTTTAGTTTGAATCTAAACCAATAATTGATTCCTGCTTTTATTTCTTGTGCTTTGGGAGTCATGTTAAGGAAATCTGGTGCTAAGCCAACATGATGAAGATTTGGACCTACTTTTTCTTCTATTAGGTGCAGGTTCTCTGGTCTAATTCCTAGGTCTTTGATCCATTTTGAATTGAGTTTTGTGCAGGGTGAGAGATAGGGGTTTAGCTTCATTTTGCTGCATATGGATTTCCAGTTCTCCCAGAACTATTTGTTGAAGAGGCTATTTTTTTTTCATTGTATGTTTTTAGAGCCTTTGTCTAGTATGAGAAAACTGTATTTCTGTGGGTTTGGCTCTGTGTCCTCTATTCTGTACCATTGGTCTACCTGCCTATTTTGGTACCAATACCATGCTGTTTTTGTTACTATTGCTTTGTAGTATAGTTGAAAGTCTGGTATTGTGATACCTCCTGCTTCGCTCTTCGTGCTAAGAATTGCTTTAGTAATTCTGGGTCTCTTATTCCTCCAAATGAATTTCATGATTGCTTGCTCTATTTCTCTGAGGTCCATCATTGGGATTTTAATTGGAACTGCATTTAACTTGTATAGTGCTTTTGGTAGTATGGCCATTTTGACAATATTAATTCTGCCTATCCAAGAACATAAGAGATCTTTCCATCTTCTCAGATTCTCTATAATTTCTTTCTTTTCAATATGCTCTTGTATGCAATTTGCTAAAATTTTGTTAAGGATTTTTGCATCTATGTTTATTAGGGATATTGGTCTGAAATTTTCTTTCCTTGATGTGTCTTTGTCTGGGTTTGGTATCAGGGTGATATTGGCTTCATAGAATGAATTTGGAAGGGTTCCCTTCTCCTCTATTTCATGGAATACTTTGAGGAGTATTGGAATGAGCTCTTCTTTGAAGATCTTGTAGAACTCAGCTGTGAATCCATCTGGTCCTGGACTTTTCTTTGTTGGTAGGCTTTTGATGACTTCTTCTATTTCACTGCTTGAAATTGATCTATTTAAATTATGTATATCCTCTAGATTCAGTTTGGGTGGCTCATATGCCTCTAGGAACCCGTTGATATCTTCGAGATTTTCTATTTTGTTGGAGTATAAGTTTTCAAAATAGCTTCTAATTATGTTTTGTATTTCAATAGTGTCTGTTGTGATATTTCCGTTTTCATCATGAATTTTCATAATTTGAGTTTTCTGTCTCCTTCTCTTCGTTAGTGTAGCTAAGGGTTTATGAATTTTGTTTATTTTTTCAAAGAACCAGCTTTTTGTTTTGTCAATTTTATGATTAGTCTCTTTTGTTTCAATTTCATTGATTTCTGCTCTGCTTTTAATTATTTCCTATCTTCTACTACTTTTGATGATGAACTGTTCCTCTTTTTCTAGGGCTTTGATCTGTAATATGAGGACATTTATTTGTTGACATTTCATTCTTTTGTTGAATGCGCTCCATGCAATGAACTTTCCTCTTAGCACTGCTTTCATAGTATCCCAGAGATTTTGGTATGTTGTATCTTTGTTCTCGTTGACCTCTAAGAATTTTTTATTTCCCCCCTAATGTCTTCTGTTACCCATGCATTATTCAATAGCATATTATTGAATCTCCAGATGTTGGAGTAGTTTCTGTTTTTTATTTCATTATTGATTTCTAATTTCATTCCATTATGGTCTGATAGAATACAAGGTAGTATCTCTATGTTTTTGTGTTTGCTAAGAGTAGCTTTACAGCATAACATATGGTCTATTTTAGAAAAGGATCCATGAGCTGCTGAGAAGAAAGTGTATCCATTTATTGATGGATGGAATATTCTATATATGTCAGTTAAGTCTAAGTTAGTGATTGTGTTATTGAGTTCTAAGGTTTTTTTTGTTCAATTTCTGCTTGAAAGATCTGTCCAATGGTGAGAGAGGTGTGTTAAAGTCACCCAGTACTATTGTGTTTTGGTCTATGTGGTTCCTGAAATTAAGAAGGATTTGATTGACAAATCCATCCTACATGGATGCGCCATTTTTGGGGGCATAAATATTTATGATTGCTATGTCTTGCTTATTTATGCTTCCCTTAAGCAGTATGAAATACTCCTCTTTATCCCTTCTAACTAATTTTGGCTTGAAGTCCACTTTATCAGATATGAGGATGGAAACCCCTGCTTTTTTACTGAGTCCATGTGTGTGGTATGTTTTTTCCCATCCTTTCACCTTTAGTCTGTGGGTATCTTTTCTATGAGATGCATCTCTTGGAGGCAGCATATTTTTGGATCTTTCTTTTTAATCCAATCTGCCAGTCTATGTCTTTTGATTGATGAGTTCAGGTCATTAACATTCAGGGTTATTATTGAGATATGATTTGTGTTCCCAGTCATTTTGGCTTATTTTTGGTTTTTAACTGGACTTGGTTTCTCCTTTATTTGGCTATTCCTTTAGGGTAGTTCCTCCCTAAGCTGACTTACATTGTTGTTCTTTATTTCTTCCTCATGGAATATTTTGTTTAAAATGTTCTGTAGTCTGGTTTTCTATTTGTAATTTCTTTTAGCTTTTGTTTATAATGGAAGGATTTTATTTCATCTTCAAATCTGAAGGAAAGATTTTCTGGGTATAAAATTCTTGGCATCCATTTTCTTTCAGAGCTTGAAATATGTTGTTCCAGGCACTTCTTGCTTTTAGAGTCTGTGTTAAGAAACCTGCTGATAACCATATTGGTTTCCCCCTGAATGTAATCTGATGCTTTTCTCTGGCAGCCTTTAAAATTCTATCTTTATTTTGTATGTTAGGTACTTTCATTATAATGTGCCTTGGTGTTGATCCATTGTAGTTTTGTACATTTGGTGTCCTGTAAGCCTCTTGTATTTGATTTTCCATTTCTTTCTTCAGATGTGGGAAATTTTCTGATATTATTTCATTGAATAGATTATTCATTCCTTTGGTTTGTATCTCTGTGACTTCCTCAATCCCAATAACTCTTAAATTTGGTCTTTCCATGATATCCCATAATAATTCTTGTAGGCTTTGTTCATGATTTCTTACCATCTTCTCTGTTTGGTCAACTTTATTTTCAAGATTAAATATTTTGTCTTCAATGTCTGAGGTTCTGTCTTCCAGGTGATCTAGTCTGTTGGTTATGCTGTCTATTGAGGTTCTAATTTGGTTTATTGTTTCCTTCATTTCCAGGAGTTCAGTTTGTTTGTTTTTTTTTTTTTTTCGGAATCTCTATCTCTTTATTGAAATGATCTTTAACTTCTTGTAACTGTTCTTTTAACTGTTCTTTTAACTGTTGATTGGTGCGATCATTCATTGCTTGCATTTGCTCTCTCATCACATCGTTTACTTCTCTGATCATTTTAATTACGTACACTCTGAACTCCCTTTCTAACATTTCTTCTGCCCTGCTATCATTGGATTCTGTTGATGCAGCATCTAGGTTTGTTTGAGATACTTTCTTCCCCTGTTTTCTCATGTTCCTCCTGTATCTTTTCCTCTACCTGTGAGAATCTGCAGTATTGTAGTTTCCCCCTAAAGACTTGTGGTGTCCCAACAGGTTTCTAATAACTCACCTCCTAGTCTTTAGTAACACGAGATCATGGACTGGGGCCAGGGTAGGGTATGTCTGGGTCTCTGGGCTGGTCCTCCTTGCAGCTGCCCCCATGCAGATGTCCCAAGGGAGCACTCAGGGCTGATGTACTAGGTGCAGAAGTCTCAGGTCTCTGCCCTGGGCTGAGCCTGATGTCTGTCTCTGTGCCTACCTCCCGGACTCGGAGGTCTCATGGGACTTGGCTTTGTGGATCCCAAACCTTTGAGCTGAGCCTCCCTGAGTGGGAAACTCAAGTGTCCACTGAGCCCACTCACCACAGACCGAGGTCTCCCACTTCTGCACTGTGCCAGCTGCCCCCACATGGAAATTCCATGGGAGCACTTAGGGCCATCGTACCAGGTACAGAGGTCTCGGGTCGTTGTGCTGAGCTGAGCCTGATGTCTGTCTCTGTGCCTATCTTTTGGACCCAGAAATCTCTCTTACTGGTTGATTTTACTGATTGTTTTTTTCATGTGCTATGGTGGTATACGTCCTTTCTCTTGGTGACCTGTCCTCCCTTTTGTTTATTGTGTTTTAGATTTATCATCTGATAGGGGTCAGGAGACTGGCTTGGAATAGGCCTTTCTTGGTATTTGGGAGTGGGCTGGGGGCTGCCCTCTGCTCCGTCTTATGATTATATGCCCTTGAATTCTTTTAACTGTACACATTGAACAGTTCCCTTCTTGGCTACTCATCTATTTTCCCCTTCAGAATAACATCTCATAACTCTTTGATGTTAGTCCTCCTTGACATCCACACCAATCTTACCACCTGTTAAAGCAGTTTAACTCCCCCAGCTTCTAAAGAAGCCTGTACATTGCTGTCTAAACTGTTGTTTCAGGATCTTATCATTCCTGGAAGCCCCAGTTCTGTAATAGCATCGTCTGTCAGAACTAGAGCTTCTCAATGGCACTGGGCCCCTCTGGATAGCACATTCTTTAGGGCTTTTACAAATAATGAACCTCCCACTTCCACCCTCAGAGCATCACTAACTGGTGCATTCTATAACTTCATGTAGTACATCTACTCTAACACACCTGCTTCTTCAAGTCTTGTTTCTCCAACCATCTGCCATGAAAATTCTGCAATTTCTCATTCACTTCATTTGAGTCATTACTTTTTTTTTCCATGTTTCTAGTTGCTATCAAAGACATGTGTCTGAGTTATCTTCCCAGGGTGTTTTTAACCCTATGTCCCCATATCCTGGGCAAGTGCTCCTACATTGACAAAATTTCTCTTATCCAAGTTCTTTCTCCTGCCCTTAGTAAAGCTTTTCCAGGGTCTAGTCTCAGGGCTCTTATGACTTCTTGTGGTACATAGTGGATCAGTCATACAACTGGGTTGGGTCACTCTCCTTCTTTTCCAGCTTAATACATTCTTGGGTGGGTTGGGTTATGACTCAACTCTAATTGTTGGTTAGTAGCCTAGAAGTGAAGTGAGGCAAAACCATGGGTGGGGGGTGTATGCTATGCAGGCAAGATTCCTGTAGAAAGGCAGGCTGCCCTCTAATGTTGGTACAATGGAGTTCTCTAGTCAGTTTCACTGTTTTTTATAGAAGTTGTGTGCACCTTTTGTATGATTCTTTCTCTAAAACATTCTTTCTCTAAAACTCCCCTGCCAATAGGAGGCATGGCCTACTTCTGAGTACTCAGAACATTCAAGGGAATTCAGGCATTCCAGATTTTTAGGTATGTCAACTCATTTCTCCATCTCATGTATCATGGTTGAGTTTAATCTTTGGAATTCAGCTAGTTTTATGACTAAATCCTAAGCCTGATCCACAGCTTTTGCTCTTCTTCTGATTCAAGTGATGAGAAAGTTCTTATTATGCCAAGAAAACTCTGTAGTATTTATATTTATATTTTATTTGATAATTAATGATGAATATTTGAGGATTTTCTTATTTTTTCCCATAACATCAGTCAAGTTTAGCAATAGTGTAGCAATAATCACCCAATTCCACTGTCCTTTAAGTCTCTGCTATTTTACTCAAATGCCTTGATACTTTCCAGGAAATAATGCATTCCTGTCAATCAATATAGCACCCCAATTCATCACCAGTGAAACCAGTGTTGCACTGCTATATGATGCTCCAGCAACCACCAGTAGTGGGGTCCTCATTGCCAGCCAGCTGGCTAATAAGGATCCAGCTACAAAATTCCATTTTAGTATCTGCAAGTCCACTTGTTATCAACTACCACAGGCTATGTTCTCCAGGAACATAGACTCTGAGGTGGAGATTATATACTCTTTTCTTTTTTCATCTTTCATTATTTCTACTACTTAGGAAATCTTTTATTTGTTCTCTTGTAGTTACCTAAATACTTACATGTTAGATTGTTCTTCATTCCATTTTCTCTTGTTTAGCTTTCAACTATTTGTTTTTGAGCTCTAGTCAATATAATATGAATTACCTCTCCTTTTAAAAAGCTTTCCCAGTTATTTGTTGGTTGTGTGATTTGTTTTCTTATACTTTTTGATAAAGAGTAAATATACAGTATGCCTCAATTCTTGCATATTTTAAGAATGTTGTTGTATAATGTTGATGCTTGAAGAACAGCTTATCTAGATATGAAATCTTTCTTTCTTTTTTTTCTTTCTTTTTCTTTTTCTTTTTCTTTCTTGAACTTTTTGAAAATGTTCTGCACTGTTGTTTGTCTTTGTGTGTTTCCTTATGGAGCTCTTAAACCAATTCGATCATCTTTCATTTGTAAATGATGTAGGTTTTGTTGTTATTCTGTTTTGAAAGTTTCATGGGAACTTTGCTTTTAAAGTTTGATAGTTTTATTAAGAAATGTCTTAAAGGTAATTAATCCAGATCAGATCCATTTTTACTACACAGTGTACACAATGGGTCTTTTCAATATATGGAAATAGATCTTCCTTTATTTCTGGAAAAACTGTATTAGATTATGGTCCAAAAATTATTCTGTTCTCTTTTTTTTCTTCTTCTTCAGAGACTCCAATTAGTTGTATGCTGGATCTTCTTTGCTTATACCAAATTCCTTCTCTCTATGCCTTTTACTTCATTCTTTATTTTCATTCTCTGCCCTGTTTTCATTCTTCTGACTGTCCAATGATTCATATTAAGTTTCAAGTTGGTGTTTTCTAACTAAGGTAATTTGTATTGCTGTTTCACTTCTAAGAATTTTCCTTTTTTACTATTTCTTTCCTGATTTCAATCATTTTGCATCTTCCTGATATTTGCTCATATTTGTTGAGTTTTTAATTTCTTATTGGAAGTATTTTTTCACATCCACAAATTCTTTTTATTTCAACATTTAATTCAGATGAGAACATTATGTTATAGTTTTCTTCAAAAGGTCTAATTATTGACATTCTGTGGAACAAATTAATAGCTGATATGTTTCGATTCTTGTTTTCTTTATTTTTAATCTACCTGTATAGGTGCTGTCTACTTTTTATTTGTTTTTAATGTCTAATTCCCTAGATCAGCAATAGCAGTTATAAGAACACAAAACTGAAAGTTTGGGGGAGGTTGACTAGGCTCCTTTGCTTAAGACTACAGACTACCCTTTCCAGCTGGTGCTAAATGCAGTTTCAATGTTTCTCCTTTTGTGTTGAGGATTTATGTATACTGTTTTGTGATGTTCTCTCTCTCTCTCTCTCTCTCACACACACACACACACACACACAAACACAAGTGGAAAAATAGACATGCCCCCTAAGTACCTGGAAAATGGAAATATAGTAAGAAACTGAAATTCTCTCTCTCTCTCTCTTTCTCTCTCTCTCTTCCTCTCTATCTGTGTGTGTGTGTGTGTGTGTGTGTGTCAGAGAGAGAGATAAGAGAGAGAGAAGAGAAAAAGAGGGAAGGAGAGAGAGAGAGGAAGAAAGGAGAGAGAGAGAGAGAGAGAGAATTTCAGTTTCTTACTCTATTTTTACTCTATTTCCTTTTTCCAGGTGCCTAGGGTGCATGTCCCTTTTTACAATTGTCTCATTCCCATGCAGAAGTGTTGCTTCCCAAACCCGTGCCCTGAATCCTTTAAATCCTTTCCTTTTGATTTTCTTGTAAATAGTATTTGGATGTACCAGATCTTAAATTTGTTCTCTTTCCAACTCATGGTGGGAACTTCTTTTTTTTTGGAGTAATTTTCTTTAGATTCTATCTCTCTATATTTGCTATAGTCCCTGCTTCTCTCTCCTTTGAATTCTTTAGTATCTCTGCCTTACTTTTCTTCCAAACTAGATTTTTTTAAAGTCTCTCTACTTGCCAATGTTTTAAGCTTACAGTATTGTATTTTCTGTGCTTTAGGTATGCAGAAAGCATAGATTCATGGGAGCTTTTATTTTCTCCTCTTATTTATCCAGATTGATTTTTGGAGAATGCGTAGAGAGAATTAGATTTAGGAAGCCACCATTATTCTAAGTCAGCCAATAGACACCAGATGATTGCATTTTAAACAAACATGTTTCAGAAGTAGAATTTAAAAAATAAAGCTTATGACAGACCTCAGAAATGTGTTTGACTACTCACTTTCACTCTCGATATAGAGAAAAACAGATGAGATAATTTTTTCCTTGATTGGGTACAAGCAATCCTCCAGGGTTCCCACTCTTGCTCACTTCTTCCTTCTTAACCTCACCCTGGCTCACCAAGGTCAAGGCAGAGAATGAATCACAGGGAGAGGTTTTTTGATTAACACTCCTTCTGTTGTTCTCATGACTGACAATGTATTTTCTTACCTATATGCTCCTTTCTCTTCCTGGAATATTACTTCCCCAATTTTTCAGGCCCTGTCTGTCAATAGATAACTGTACTTAGCTTAGATTCTTTTTTCTCATGACTTACTGCAAGCTAGGTTGTGGTTGTTTTATTTGTGCAACTATAGCAGACCATACATGTCCCCATCATTGCACTTGACATATTATTATTATGCTTCTAAAAATATACCCACCTATAAAATGTGATGCTTCATGAGTCCTTCTTCATTTTTGCATTTCATTGAATGAATGTATGCATTAAATAAAGGAATGCAGCTGCTCTAGAAGTACCTGTACTTATCGTGCTCCCAACCTATGGGATAAAGGTCTTACTAACTCTTTTGTTATGTTGGAGGTCACTGGTTTCTACAGAATAGTTTGCTAAGCTTGTGTCCTGGTTCCAGGGTTACTTGGACATGAATATTAACCAGACATCTCCCAGGGATGGGAAGCATGGAGCATTTTGTGCCCTCAGATGGTCTCCTTTCTTTTCTTGTCTCCAGCTAAGTCCCTAAAAATGGAGATATCATCTCTATATGAAACTAAATAGGAAAATCAAATACATCCCCAACAATACAATATTCTCTTATATAGACAGAATACAACATATGGGCTCCAGTTCCTCCATCCCCTCGCATGATCTCTAACTGTACTTCAGAAGTGTTTGACTCTGAAGGGTTACCTGCTTTCATCCAAGATTGTTATAATTCTTGACAGTCAAAAGGCTGTTCCTTTCTTCTTCTCTAGAGAGATTTGAGATTGTAAGAATCACAAAGGATAAAATTTGGGACTTGAAGGGCTTTGTGATCACTTAACTTTTTGTTTGGCAAATATCGACTTGCCCGTAATTAGTAAATGAGTAGTATAAATGAAGTTTCTCATCTCACAGTTTCTCTCTCTCTCTCTCTCTCTCTCTCTCCCCCTCCTCTCTGGTTCAAGATGCCAGGATGGTGGTCCCTTCCATAAGTCCTCTACTACATTCTGCTTAGCTAAGGGGTCCCAAGTGGCAATTTGAAAACTTGGCCATCAGATTTGAGGTTATAGACATAACCGTCCCCCTGCTGTCCTATTACAAAAAAAAGAAAAACCTAAAAATTTTGGAGGTATTCTTTTCTTCCTTTTACTTTTGTAATGAAAAAGGAAATACATTTTTTCTTCAATAATGAAAAATAAGCTACAACATACCCCTGAGATTTCTGAGGATTTTAAGCCCTTCTTTCAGTTGCAATATTTTCTTCCAAATTTTTATCTTAGGATGGCAGTTAATAACCAATTTGGAGTTCTTTTGGAGAATTTGCATCTCAAAATCTTGCCTTCAACTCTTTTCTGTCAGGACTTCTCATAAAAGGATGACTATTTTCTTAGAATATAGAAATTAATTCATAGTCCTGCTCTTGCCACGCCCTGAGGGGTTTTCAACCATAAAGCAATGTCAAGAGAGTATCAAAATTAATTTAATTTGAAACCATAAATTCCTGCTATTCAATGTCTTCAGAAGGTGAAAACATGGGTGCATCATAAAATAAGGGGAAAGAAGAGTGCTCCCAAGGTGGGGACTGGTGACCCAAAGAGAAGATGAACAGTCTTTTATTTTAACATCTTCCAAGTTTTAATACCTTGCATTTCTTTGGGGGGAGGTGTTGTAAAAAAAGAAAAGCAACAAGAGGAATTGTCAAAATGAGAAGCCCATCTTTCAAGTCAGGGCCCTCCACAGCATTGCTGACAGTTTGAACACCAGCTAAAGTTTTTTTTAACACCAAATTTAACATGCACAGGCATTTCAGATCTGTCACTGGAAGCAGGATGATGTCAGTGAGAAAATCTGGTGTTGTTTCATTTTCACAAGTTTCTCAGGATCCGCGACCGAGCTGTTTGTTGAGCATGTCACCACCAAGAGGGGTAATAATTAGTGATCAGAGAAACAAGCCTGCCACGTGGCAGCATCAAACAATGCTCATTAGCAAGAAGGGCTGTCTGAGGGAGGACGGGAGAGAGAGAAGTGCAGGGCTCACCATTCCTGGGGGCTCCGATTTCCTTGAGAGCTCCGGAATTCTGTTTGCAGAGTGTGTGTGCATGAGTGTGTCTGTGTGTGTGTGTGTGTGTGTGTGTGTGTGTGATGAACAGAGTCAAATTCACACTGCAGGGGGATGCTGTTGTCAGAGTGCTTGAGAAACATGTGATGGCGTGGGCATCTTTTTATCCCAAATCATTTGTGCCTTGCCCTTCACTAAACTGGCCTCTCAGCTTCACCATTTTAATTGAAGAATTCAAGAAAGGTCGGTACCAATCAAGATGCTTTTGAAATCCGTAAAGCAGTAATGAGGTTCCAAGGAATCTTTCATTATTCTATGCCCATTCAACTCCCTATTTCGTGTGGAGGACCAACATTCTTCTACATTAAATGTCCTTTTCGGCTAACTTAGCATTTAATTATTGCAAAATGGCTTTATGTCCCTTAGTCGGAATCTGGAGTGTATACAGCTTAGCTATTTTCCTGTGCAGTAGGTTGCTGGTGGCCCCTCAGTGTCAAGTTGCTTCTTTTCATTAGTAACAGATTCAAGCTGGGACCATGATTGGGTTACACATATTTCCCTAGCCTTTGACTTTTCAGCTGTTTGGGCATGGAATTAGGTGCTTGTCAAAGACAAGTAACAATAAAGTTACACGAAAGGTCAAGTAAGGCTTCGAAAGGATGTTAGCTCACTGTCCCCTTCATATAACTTTTTCTGCCCTGGAATTTGGTATTTGGTTCTGATGACCAAGTTAGCCCCAGGAGCTAACTTGATCACTGATGGTTAATTTTATGCATCAAATTCTCTGATATAGGGTGCCCAGACATTACTTTGGATATGTTTGTGAGTGTGTTCCTGGATAAGAATAACCTGGGAATTGGTGAACTACTAAAGCAGATTAGTCTTCCAAGTGTGGGTGGGTCTCATCTAATTAAGTGAAGGCCTGAATAGAATGAAAGGGCTGCTCTCCCAGATCAGAAGAGAATTACTTCTGTGGGACTGGCTTGAGCTGGAACATGATTCTGTTCTTACCTTTGGACTGAAACTGAAACATCAATTCATTCTGAGCCTCAATCCTAATTGCTCATGGACTGATACTATACTGTTGACTTACTGACTTCAGATCTTGGGACTTTTGGGCCTCCATAATCTTATGATCCAATTTCTTATAATAAACATATCATATATCATTTAATATATAAAACATGTAATATATAGCACATAGAATATACACATATAAATATAAATAGTATATAGTATATTACAGATAATATATTAATCTAAGTGCATCACATAATATACACACATTATATAATACTATATTATATGTAACTTTATTACATATATACTTATAAATGTACGTATTGTATATAATATGTGTTATATGTACACTCACAAATATACATGATGTGGGTTCTATTACTCTGGAGAATCCTGATTAATACAAACCAAGAAGTGGCTATGAAGGTATAAACACATAGGGTAATAAAACAGAAAGGCAGTGAGGGACTGGACCTTGACACTTTTGCAGAATGTCTTGGGCCAGTCCTGGATTGCTGAACTCTAGGTTTCCAAGTTATGTGAGAGAATGAACTCTGATTCATTAAAACACTGTTATTTTTGTTTTCTGCTACTGGCAGTCAAGTGCAATTCTTTTGCTACCCCTAAGGTCAATAAAAGTCAAAAAGAAAACTTACACAGCTTTGTTTTCCCCTCAGTGATTAATATAAAGCTTTGCCCAGAGTAGAAGCTCCAGAACTATCAGTATAATAGATTATTACCTCCAATAAACATTTATTGAGCTCCTAGCAGATGTCAGGCAGGGTGCCAATGGTGAGAAGTAGGAGAACTCACAGTTAGATCCCTCTTAACCCGCCTCGATTTGACCACCATGCTGGACAAGCTGGCTCTGCTCCCGTTGAGTGGTGTGAGTATAGACCTCTTGGCACTGATTCTCCTGAGTGGGGACTGCTTTACTTGGCTCCTGCACTTCTGATAGCACACCCTGATACCACACCTATGTTTACAAAGAGTCTGTTTTGTTTGTTCACTAGCCTAATTATGCCCATTGCATTTATTATTGTGGTTATATAATTATTACATAGACACTAAAATGTGAGTGTGCAAGGAAATAGAGTAGCTGTTTATAAAAAAGTGTGCTGAATTCTCAGAAGAGACTAAATAAAAGGAGCCACTACACAAGGGTGTAATATTAGATGGGTGCGGCCAGGCACAGTGGCACACGCCTGTAGTTCCAGCACTTGGGAGGCTGAGGCAGGAGGATCACGAGTTCAAAGCCAGCCTCAGCAGCTTAGCGAGGTGCTAAGCAATTCAGTGACACTCTGTCTCTAAATAAAATACAAAATAGGGTTGGGGATGTGGTTCAGTGGTGGAGTGCCCCTGGGTCAGTGAGACCCTGTCTCTAAATAAAATACAAAATAGGGCTAGGGATGTGGTTCAGTGGTGGAGTGCCCCTGGGTTCATTCCCCAGTACCAAAAAAAAAAAAAAAATATTAGATGGGTGCAAACCAATTTTCAAAAATTAGGACAAACTTTAAAGAGTCAGAAGATTTTGGTCCTCAGACTGCTTTGAAATTATCTTTTAATTCTTGTTTGAGGTGGGTGGTGGGGACCATAAATTCCAGAAAGCAGGATCTTTTGCAAGGGTACTTTATCCAAGAATGACCAATCATTACATCTTTTCTCAAAAATGAGGCCTTCTACATCAAAGGATGGGCAAGAGAATGTACATCTATACATGTGTAAAATGTATCATTTTACAATTTCTCATTTTTAAATGAATTTTTACATTGGCTGGCTACCAACTCCAGCTACCTGGAATACAAGCCTTTTCTGTCTAAGAGTCATGGTTTGCATGTTGCAACCTTTTTAGCTTAATGCTGGATTCTGACACTTACATTCATAGGAAAGAAATGACTCAAAGAATTTATATTAAAACCTTTTCTACAATATGTATAATCAGAAGAATGAGAAATTATACTCCATTTATGTATGATCTGTCAAAATGTATAAGTGCATTTTACTGTCATGTACAACAAATTAGAACAAATAAAAAAATTGAAAAAAACTTTTTCTAATACTATTTAAAGTGATCTATAAGAATATCAAGCCCAGAATGCTAGAATCCAGAAGCACTGAGTAACATTTTAAGAAAACAAAGTCAGCTAGTGAGCTACAGGACTCTGTCTCAAGTCCTCCTATGCAGGCAAGGGGCCTTCTGCTACCCCAGCTATGGCCTATTCAAACCCCACACAGGACCAGTCTCCTGAAGGAAACACACATATCTAATCCCAGACTCACTGAAGCTGAAGAGGTAAATTCATTGGCTGGAGGCGAGAAGCACAAGCTAGAATGGCCTTCTGGTGGGTTGGCATCCATGGGGCTTAACCTCACCATCAGAGACACTGTTACTAGCTTCTAGGTTGGCTTATCACTGATAGTAATTGCTTTTTCCTTAAGTCTTTTGCCTTCATTCTTTCCTGCTAAAGAAAGGCCTTCTCTGTATGATTGACAGGTTGGTAGAGATACCTCAAGCAAGCACTGTTGTTGCTCATTTACCCAGGAAAGAGGACCTCCATTCCAGGATTTACTGGTCCTGAGTGTGTCCTGTGCTCTTAAACTAATTGCAGGACAATTCTATGGGTGGCTTTGGACAGACCTAGTTCTCCCCCTCTTCCTCATTTGTAGTTCTAAAAAATAGCTGTAGAATATGCTGGAAATGCAACATCCTGAGATAAGGAAAGGGTGGCAGGAACAGCTGGGCTCTATTCCAGTATCTGCTAGAAGGAGAATGACTTCTATGTCTTAGCCCCATGGGTCATGTGACCGTGAGTATGTAACCCAGGATAGGCTGCCTTGGGGATCCCTGGGCTGGTACAAGGCTGGCACAGGCCACGTGTAGACAAGCCTCTGTCTGCTCTGCCAGCTTTCCTGAACCTTGGCAGACCGGCTCATTGTGACACCAGGCTGCTGCTCACATTTCTTGCTGCTTCTCTGTAAGTAATAATCCACTTCATAACTTGGATGTGTGGGCATTCTGTCTCCCTGGAGTTAGACAAGCTGTTAACCAGTGCACAATGTACCTGCTTCACAATAGTCAATGGGACCATAGTGGATCTCATGTCTGTTGACTCTGAGTTACAGTCATACGGGAGCCACTTGGGATGAGGGCAGGGTGGCCCAGCCTTGCTTCCCTCACTCTTTCAGAGGTCCACTCTGGGCTCAGCTTCAGAAAGCACAGCACTTGTACCTCCATCTACTAGTTTCCTCCAGGATGCTGGTCCTGTGTGGGGGTTTAACAGCACATTCTTTCTCCAGCCAAAGACCTTTAACTGCACATCAGAAGACCTGAGAGTCTACAGCTCACTGTGTGAATCTGTTTACTACAAAAGTTACTAAACACTTCTAGATTTGAGTTTTCTGGACATTCAACTTGATATCCTTTTAGATGATGTTGAATCCTAAAATTCTCCAACTATGACTCTACACTTTTGCTCAGGCCATATATATTGCTGTAGGAATATTTTGCCTTTTCAAGATTTACATACATAAACTTGATAAACAGCCCAATGCTCTGTTATCAATTTCAAGACTCTAGGAAAGGTGTTTTCCTTTTTTTCCCCCTTTTTTGGCCACTTTTAATACTTCAATCTGAGAAAAAAACAGCACCCCTTTATAGCAAAATCTGTTTCCTAAAAAAAAATGTTAATTAAACAGAAAAAAAATATTCACTAGAGAATGAACCATTATAGTGAATGACAACAGGGTTATTGGCAGGTGGGAGAGGGAACCTGAGAGTGTGAAGAATATCGAACTGTCATGAACCGAAGAGGGGAGAGAGAATGGGCCAGAGAGAGGGAGAGGTTTGTTGAACCAAAGACACTTAAGTTGAACACTGGACTTTTTAAATGAGAGAAGAAAAAATAGTAGTTGTTATGCAGTTTATGCCAGGCGTTGTGCTAAATTCTATTACATGGCTTTTCTCATGTTTTTTGTATGACAAGTCCTCTCATGTTGGTGAGAGGGGGCCTTTGGTAAGTAAGTGAATCCAGGTTAATTAATCCAGGTTAATTAAGCAACTGAGTCTTATAGCCTTTCCCATGGCGCCTCTTCTTCATCCTCCTCTGCCTCCTGGTCTCCCCCTCTAGCAAGGGGTCTAACTTCCATCGAAAGGAAGCCCAGGAGGCACATGAGACTGGATGCTGAAGGTGAACTATGACTGTTTCCTGAGAGTTCAAGGACTCTAATGAATTTGCTTTTGGGTCCTCCAGCTAAGAGAAGGGAAAGAGGACCTTGTGGTGGCTACACGGTCTCTTTGTGATTTATTAATATTTCCTTGGAAACTATTTTAAAAGAAGGAGAGAATGTAGCCAGGAGGTTTGCTCTCTCCTGTAAGGTCCATCTGGTATTTCTCAGGTAGGGATGCCAGATTACATGATTAAAATAACACTTCCAAAGGGCTGTTCCTTTTATAAGTTGAAAATCTGTCTGAGTTTTCACACTCTCACCAAATCAATGTCGAGGGAAAGATTTTATAAATAAAAATATGTTCTCTGTTGCTGCTGCTGCTTCAAGTTATGATTAAATTAGTCCTAACTCTTGTTTGGAAGTTTTCAGATTTTTCCCAGGTGGGGTTCACCAAGACAATAAGAGCTAAGTCTTCCCAAACAGAGGACATTTAAGCCCTTTCTTCTGCAAATCAGCAAATTGCTCACTGTCTCTGCTGTAAATCCCACAATCTGTTTCCTTCTTTTAAGATTCCTCAGTTTCAAGACCACCTTCTGTGATCTCAGCAGCTCTTTCTCTAAGCCACTATTGGTCGTCTCCCTCACAGGATGATTTCTCTACTCATGGACAGTGAGCTCCTTAAGCTCTCTCCTGCATGTCTACCTGGTGGCCTGTGTGTAGAGGTGCCCCATCAATGTCTTGTGTTGAGAAGACTGTGGGAAACAGTTGCCTCTGTGAGCAGAAAGGACCTGTGAATGAGGATGAGACTGTGGATTCACTAATCTTAGGAACCAAATAAGAAAGGATGAATGCACTAAGGTTAATGAACTCCGGACTTGGTCAGCTAAACTCCATTTATAAACCATTTCCCTTGATAGGAAAGACAAGGAAGTTGTTCTCCAAAGCCCCACTGTCACCCACTCCCTCTGTTCTATGGTTCAGGTATTGGGGAATGTGGTGTAGGGGCAGGAGGAATCAAACTGGGTATAAACATGGGCAGAATGGATCGTTGTTATTTTTGTTTGAAATGATATGTTCAGCCACTGGGTACAGAATTGAAGGGACTCAAGGAAGAGAGACAGCCCAACCACAGTAATTTTGAAATTTTCAATTCAAAGCAATTCTTTAAGCATCATGTTGGAAACAACTTCCAGAACAGCCTCCCAATCCCTGCCCCCCACCATGTTATTTAGGGACTTGGGATTTTTGACCCACATACACAGCTTTATATCATGAAATGACATTTCAGAAATATTTTCCAGACTTCATATTACCTAGTGATATATTTCGGGCTAATTTAAATGTCAGTATAAAAGAAGTTTTCTGTTCTGCTTTGTTTTCTAAATGTCAAATGCTATTACAATATATACCAGGAAGCGACCAATTTTTCTGAAGTAATGTAGCTTTGTTATTGAATATATTTTCTCAGGATTAATAACCTGTTTAATCAACTAGACTCTGTCTCCACTGTCGACTACATGATTAATCTCAAGTAAGTAATTAAACCTCTCTAAACCTCCTTTCCTCATTTGTTAAATGAAATTCTTATGTGATAACATAAAAGAATATATGTAAAACCCATAGCACACTTCATAAAATGTATTAGAAACTCAATCAATGCTATTCTTTTTTCTCTCATAAAAGAAAAAAAACATGCTTGCAATGATTACTCAATCTTTGCTCTTTTAACTAAATATTTCCTTTTAAATATTCTTCTAAATATCCGCAACTCTCATCTTTGTTACTCTATTCTAAATGATGATTTTTTCCAGTTGCTGTAAAGTTACATTATTGAAAAGAAATTAAGACAGAGTTTTCATTCTTCATGATGACTCAGCTCTTTGTATCCAAAACTGAAATAAGATAAATTGCCCAGGTGGCCACATTTCTAAGTTAATTAGTGTTGGCTCAAGGTTCATCATTTGGGAGAACTGAGCAAGCCATCTTTTTTTTTTTTTTTTTTTTTTTTTCCAAAACAATACCAAAAAAGAAATATATTACCTGAGTTCTGCATTGAGTCATTTAGGCGATTTTTTCATGCCTCCCTCTCAACCATGGTCACAGAGGGTCTAGAAAATTGTTAAGAGACATCCCCTGGAAAAGACACTCTTTCTAGCCTCTGACTGTTAACCAAAATGGAAGTGGAAAAGAGAAAGCGTGCATGACACGTGTCCACACATGTGTTCTAGAGCAGGGACCATGTCTCTAACCAACCCTTTCACTCATCAAAACACCAGTGACAATAACGATTTAATACCTCTTCTATGTCAGAGATTTTTGTACCAGTCAGTGGCTCTGTAGAGGCTATCAAGAGGCACACTCAGTTTACCATTGTGCTTGTGAAGATGTTGTAAAATAAGAGTGACATCCCTGAGGCACATTGCTTTGGTAATAACCTGGTGTTTGCAGTTCTTAGATTTATTATTATCATTATTATTTTGCAGGCCATCTCTGTTGATGTCTAGCCTTGCTGTGCTACTCTGCTCCAGTTTCTTCTTGGGGCTACCTGGATTTCGTATCTTGTTGATTGTGAAAGACCCTAACATGGTGTGGACTTGAACACCATGCCCCTCCTAGTTATTACAATCTCCCACAGGCATGTGCACAGGTCTGCAGTCTCGTATCTTATGATGTTTATGTTTTTGTAGATACAAATCTCGTTTCCCATGCCAGCTCTGCCTGAGCTAATATATATGTAACTCAAGATAAGCTATTTAAACTCTCTGAATCTTTGTTACATCCTCTATAAAATGAGAATAATAATAATGCCTAACTCATTAGATTGGTGGTAACAGGAGCTGGGTGTTACCTAGCAAAACTCAATGGATAGTAATTTCTTCTTGCTTGGTGTCTCCCCTGGAAGATCTAGATTCTGAACCATTATGTCCCATAATTTTTAAGAGAGAGCAAATACCTAGGATATTTCAGTTAAAAAAGACTTTGATATTCTAGAGAATTTAGGTAGACTCCCCTGTCTCTTACATACATATTTCTCACTTTTCTGATGCCTTGAAGTTTGCAGATAGGATGCACTCACTTGAATGCAGCCCAAACTTTTCCACATGAGACTGCCAGTTCTTAAGGCAGAGCTATTGATATTATTGTATTAATAAAAATAGACAATATTTATTGAGATTATACTAGGTAGCATATGCTGTGCTAAGTGTACTATATAAAATACAAATTTATACATATACAATATACATAGAGTTGTTTAGAGAATATAACACATACACGAATCTTTGCTAGTTATTATTATTATCCCCATTGTACCCACCCAGATCCAGTCAAGACAGTTATTTTACAGATTTAATATAAGGTAAGAATATGACACTGAGATAGTTCCAAGGGCACCTTTAAGGGTGCAGAGAAGAGGGAAAGGAAGAGGTTGGAAATTGTAAAATCTGAAGAGTTGGAACGAGGACCTTGTGGATTTGTGACTGTACCTGTGAGGAAGTGGTGCAGGGCCAGCTTGTCTTTGTATTTCTGAGCAAATACATTGAGCAGGTGCAATTGGGCTGTTGTAGGATTAGGAAGAACTTCACTCTGGCAGCAATGGTGTTGGCACAAACTGTGACTGAAGAACCATGGTTGCAGAGACATGGCATGAGCAGGAAGCAGGGCAGACATGAGAAGGTGCTTCTCTCTCATACTGCCTTCCAGCCTTCCCTTAGCATCCCTGAGTAGAGCCTAAGAAGGTCCAGCTGGCCAGGATGTGTAGTTTGCAGAGTTCCAACTCCAGCATCAAAAAGAGTAGAGACACATGGGCTTGAAGTTGAGACAATGTCCTAACCAACACAGTCTACCCCCCTGCAATTTTCCACCTGAATTTTATTTCTCTTGTAATTGTGTTTCTGCTGTTTACACTATTGGATTTGAGTTTAGCATTTATCAAAGTTGATGAAATTTCCCCAAAAACTATTGCTGATATCAATGGGAGGGTACTTAATATGTTAGGAATCATCAATCAGGTACTGAAAACTGTCAAGGTGCTACCAACAGAAATGCTCACCATTTGGATGCAGTTTCCTAAGTGCTTGGTCTATCAGTGGGTGACATTTTACCATATATGGGGAGGCTTACATATGACTATGTGGCTCCATCTTTTAGAGTGATAACATAGCAACAGCTTTTGTTAGTTTGCGGGAACCAGAAACAGATTGAATTCTTGGCAAGATATAAAGAAAGAGCTTCACAAACTCAGCTGGTTGTGATGGTCCCTGTGTTGTAAATGTTACTGCAGACAGACCCTGTGAGCGAGGCTTCCCACGCTGCGAGCCACACATCACTCAGCAACAACCATCTCTTCACAGGTCTGACAGAGAGGAAGGAACGTGCCAAGGTGAAGATAGTAGCAAAGAGGGCCATTAAACACTGCCAAATTGCTTTTCTTTCTAAAATGGAACACTTAGGAGCAAGCAACACCAAATAAACAAACATATATGTCACCACTCTGTTCAAATTATTGAAGGTAAGGGTATTTACAACAAGCCTATCCAATAAATTGAATGTCTATTTCAGAGCATGCCTAGATATTGGTATAGGTGAAAAGGGCAACTCAGATTCATATTCCATGATTCAGGTAAGTGAACCAAGTGGGGTTGACTTTCCTGTCAGTGACCTTTGGTAATCTGGAATGCCTCTACTGGGTTCACTCATGGGCTGCCCCATTTTCTATAATAGCATATTATAAAGCATATAATATATATAAGCATATTATAATAGCATATTATAAAGTCATATGAATGACCTTTTTCATTCATTTGTTTATATATAAACATTTATTATCTATCTTAAGTAGCTAATTACAATTCCAGGTATGAAAGATATAGTTCTATAGCTATTGTCAGTGTCAGAAAATGAACACAAACTCTTTTCTCATACATATTTATGACTCTCATAACTTGGAAGCCAAAGGAATGAAGTTGCTTTGAAGCAGGGGGGAATTCCAGGGTTAAATTGTCATCAGGATCTTCTCTTTTTCTTCTCTCTTCTTCTTTCAGGTCCTCCACCTCTTTATAGGCTTTCTTTTTAGGAAGTTCATCTGCATGTCAGCAAAGGAGACTCTGGCAGTGTCTGGCTTATACAAGTCATTCAAATTGTAATAGGAGATAAACAGTCCCCAAGAGACCAAATCATCTAGCCAGGAAAAGATGGGTGTGTGTAAAGGACTTGGGATTTGAGAAGAGAGCATGTGTGAGTGTAAAAAAGGAACTCATTAAACAGTAAATGAGAAGAATCTTTCAAGAATTATACCTTGAAAAGAAGACAGAGTCTCTATGTTTCAGTAGAGTACAGTCTAACAGGATAGAAAAACCAAGCTTTTGCTATAATTGACTGCGGTAAGTGTTGTGATGGAAATGTTTTTAAAAATCTATGAGGTAGTTTTGCTCCTGGAATGGTGGTATGAGCCCCAGGAGGGCTTACCCTCCTGTGAAAACAGCTCTAATGCTGGAAAAAATACAAAAATATACTGGAGAGTTAACAAAAGCAGGAAGACTCTGGAGAAGTGTCAACACTTACAAGAAAGAAACAGAATGGGGTGAATATTCTATTCTTGCAGCTGTTAGCCTGAAATAGCTTATGCCTACAACTTCAATACAAAATAGGCTTCTTGACTTAAAGAACTAGGGTACAGAGTTCAGGGAAACCACAGTTCCTGAAAGTAAGAGGGCGGGGTGGGTCCAGGAAAAGAGAGAATAAGTCCCATGTTTTATAAATAAATTCTACCCAAATCACTGGCCAATCATAGAACCATGCATACATGGCAGAATTAAATCTTCACCCAGTTAAAGAAACTGAATTGAGATTAAAACTATTGCCAAAAGTTAGTATGTTATTTGACTCCAACCGGTTAGTTGTCTGGTAAGAAAAAAAAATGAAAAATGTCCACTCTTTAGAGGAATATAACAGAATCTATAATATAACCTTCTAGAATATGCTAGAAAATTACCTAACATTTAGGATCAGGAAAATGTGATCCAACTTAAAGAGAATAGCCAATCTACTAAGTCTGGCTGGATTTAGGATTTTAAAGCAGCTATGTGTGCTGATATGAAAGAAAATAAGAATTTTACTAGTTGGACCTAAGAACCAAATGGAGTGACAAAAGAAAGACTCTGAAGAGAGAACCTCAGGAACCTATGGGACAATGTCAAAGTCTAACATACATGTAATTAGAATTGCAGAAGATAAGAGAGACACAATGGAGAAGAAAAGCTCACAGACACCAAAACAAAAGGAAAAGAAAACAAAGATAAACTAAACTTCTTTGTAATTTAAGACTTTGTTCATCAAAGGGTATTATCAAGAAAGTAGAAAGACATCCTATAGAATGGGAGAAAATATTTGCAATATTCACTTATCTGCCTAGTGTCCAGAATATGTAAAGTATTCTCAAGACTCAACAACAAGACAATTAAAATGTAAAAATGGGCAATAAAACTAAAGGATATTTTATAAAGAGATCTACATATGGCCCAAAAGTACATGAAAAATACTCAATATTTTTAGTTACATGAGAAATGGAAATGAAAACTACAATGAAATACCATTTCACAGCAAGTAGAAAGGAAATTAAAAACAAAATAAAGAATAAGAAATGTTGATAAGGAGGTGGAGAAATTGAAAGTTGTGTACCTTGCTGGTGGGCTGGTGGGAACATCAAGTGGAATATCTACTGAGGGAAAGAATTAAAAAGAGGGATTTAAAAAAATTCCTGCATATGAATTCTATGTCAGAAATGTAACCAAAACTCAGATGTCCACCATTGAGTGAATGAATAAGCAAAATGTAGTGTAGTTATCTAAAGGAATAGCATTCAGGCATAATCCATGCTAATACATGCTACAACATGGATGAACCTCAAAAATAAAATGCCAAGCAAAAGATGCTAGGCACATGTAATAGAATTTCATTTATATTAACTATCCAGAATGGATAAATCCATAGAGACAGAGAACAGATTAGTATTCATCAGGGACTGGATGGATAGGAGTTGGGAATGGTGGCTAAGCGGGTATATGATCCCCTACTGGCATGATGAAACTACTTTGGAGCCAGACAATGGTCATGGCTGTACAATATTGTGAATTTCTTGACAACAATAGAAGACTCCACTCTTTACAAGCAAACTTTCCTCCCAGTATATGTTTTAGATGCTATTTTGAAGGGAATTTTTAAAATTTCATTTTCCATGTTCATCTCATGTGAACAACATCAAGAGCAAATACAACTAGTTTTATGCCTTTAATTTATATTCATGAGTGCAGAGATTAATGCCATCAGCAGGGAACTAGGAATTCTTGCTTAATCCTAATATTAGGAAAAAAATTGTTCAATATGTCATTACTATGTCAGATGTCATCTGTCAGTGTTTTAGAGATGTCCTTTATTAGATTTGGAAAAATTCTTTCCCTAGCTTAAAATTTCTCATCAAAAAATACATATTTTAACACAAATTTCACCAAATACTTTTTCTGCTTCAATTAAAATTATCATAGGTATTTTACCCATTATTCTATATGGTGATAAATTTAACTGATTTTTAAAAAGTCCTATTAACCTTGCAATCCTAAAATGAATGCTTCTTAGTTATGATATAAAATCCTCTTGATACAGGGCTGGATTGACTAGCTGACATTTTGCCAAGGATTTTTGCATCTGTGTTCAAGAGGCATATTGATCCATGGTTGTATTGATGTGTTTGGTTTTGTTATGTAACGTCTTTGCCAGGTTTTGTTACTAGGGTTCTGAAGGCTTCAAAAAAAGTTTGAAAGTGTTCTATTTCCTGACAGAGATTGCAAATATTTGGAGATAATTTTGCCAAAACTATTTGATAACATTTAATAAAGAACTATCTGAGTCTAAAGCTTTCTTATTACTGATATTTTCTGTTTTAGCTTGTGTCAGTTTTGGTAAATTTGATTTTCAAAGAATGTGCGTGTTTCAACTAACTTGTGACTCAGGTTATTTCTAACGTTTTCCTACTGTTCAATTAACATTTGTAGACTCTGCAATGATAATTCATCTTTCATTACTGATATCAGAACTATGTTCTCTTTTCTTCTCTACTAATGTATCTAAGAGCTTGTCAGTTTTTTTAATCTTTTCAAGGAATTATCTTTTTACTTTATAATTTTTCCTCTTATTCGTCTGCTTTCTACTTCATTGAAATTTCCCATTTTTTTTTTTTTTAGGAAATCTTCCTTCTTCGTGTTTACTTCTTTTTTTCTTGCTTTATAGTAATTATTTTAGACATTTAGTTTCCAATATAAGCACTTAAGACTATATATTTATTTTTAAGCAACTCAAAAATTTCAACATGTTGTATTTTTATTTTCATTGTTAAAAATAATTTTAATATATTTTACTCTTTCCTTACTGACCTGTAAATTAGAAATCCACATATCAAAATTTTATCAAAGTAAAATTCATATAGCACAAAATTACCTATTTCAAAATATACAGTTTGATGGTAATTTAAGAATTCTAGATAATTTGAAAAACAGTTGAGCTAATAAGTAAATTTATCATGGTCACTGTCTTCAACATTAACATGAAGAACTTTGTTTTTTGCAAACAATTGGAAATGGAATTTTTAAAATTCCTTTCAAAATAGTATCTAAAATGTATGCCTAGAGTTAAGTTTGTTTTTAAAAAGTGGAGACTTGTATTTTTTCATTGTACTTACATAACACAATTTTTTTAACCATTTCCAAATGTTCAATTCATTGGTATTAAAGGCATTCACATTGTACAACCATCACCAATATTCAACTCTAGAAATTTTTATCATCTCAAACTCTGTGCCCATTAAATAACTCCCCATTACTACCCTCTCTCCAGCTCCTGGCAGCTACTATCTGATTTTCTGGCTGTAAATCTGACTGTTCTAGGTGCTTGGCATCATAGAACACTTGTCCTGATGTGATTGGGTTATTTCACAAACGTAATGTCCTCCAGGTTCAGCCATGTTATGGCATGTGTCAGAATTCCCTTTCTCTTGAAGGCTGAATGATATTCCACATGGGGACTCTGCTTTCCAAGACAACTGTCCTACCACAGTCAAGTGTGACTGTTAAGAAGTTCTTGAGTTGAGCAGCAAATGATCTTGTTGTTAATTTTACTCATCGATCTTTCCTTTCACGACTGACTTACTTGACCTAGCATAATGGCTGTAAGGTTCATCCATATTGTAGCACATGTCAAATGTCCTTTGTTTTAAAAGCTAATGCCATACACCTCTATTTTTAAAGCCACAAAAAATAGGTGAGTGAAATGGCAAAACACATCAGTTAGTGGATAAATATCCTGTATTATTGGACTGGAAGATGCAATATTTCAAAGCTGGCAATGTTCCCTAAAATGATGTGTGCAATCAGTGATATTTAAGATCTCAGGAGGTATTTTGTTAAGATCAACACACACTGATCTTGAAATTTGCACATGCGTGCAAAGGACCTAGAATATTCAAAGAAATCTTGAAAAAGAAGAACAAAATTGAAGGATCTTTACTATCCAGCTTCAAGCTTATTTATGGCTCAAGGAATCAAAAAAATGTACAGTACTGGCATTCAGGATCAATATTAACATCAACTGAATTGGCAATAGAAACTTCAGAAAGAAACGTACATCTTCATTTGACTTCTGGCAAAAGCATTAAGACAATCCCATGAGGAAAGGAAAATATTTACAACAAATATTTCTGGGAAAACTGGATGTCCATGTGAAAAAATGAACTTTGACATGCTGAATCGCACAAAACACACACACACACACACTTTCTTTCTGAAAATGAATTGCTAAAAGATAAAACCATAAAAAGAAAAGAAGATAGGAGCTATCTCCCTTGATTACTTGGTAGCAGGCAAAACTTTCTTAGATCACAAAAAGAAAAAAACCTAAAAGAAAAATAATAAATTAGAATTCATTTAATATCTTGATTTTAATGATACATATTTATAGGGGGCTCTGATACCTCAGTCGTAATTTGATACATGTGTATAATATAATCAAATTAGGATAGTTATGTTTTCATCTCAAACTGAAAAATTTTATTAATATGTAATAATTGTACATATTTATGAGGGGCAGTGTGAATTCAATAAATGTATAAAATTTGTACTGATTAAAGGAGGGTAATTAAGGTTTCCTTCTTCTCCCTATCATTACTTTGTATTTGGAGTCTTTTTAGTTCTTCATAAAATATAGAATAGGCTATTGGGAACTAGTCACCCCACTTTGCTGCAGGGCCCCAGAACTAATAACGACTTCTGACCCAGTGCTTGGGTACTTGTTATCCAGTTTCTCACTGTCGCCCCTCTTCCCACTTTCCCAAGCTTCCATTGTTATCATTATTCTATATTCAGATGGACTTTTTTTTTTCAGAATTCATATGTGAGAGAGAATGTGTGGTACTTGTCTTGCTTTCTCTGACTTATTTCAATGAACTCGTTTATTAAATGAACAAGTGACAATAGCAAAAAGCTTCTACTCTCTCCATATACTGTTAAAAGAGTGAATAGGCCATCCTACCCTGGAAAAAATCCCCAAGTGTCCATCAGAAGAAAAATGGATAAACAAAAGGAATAATGCTCATTTATTAAAAAAAGAAACCACTAAAATTACATGCAAGAATATGGATGAATCTCAAGAACTTTAGGTGGAATGAAAGCCAGCTACAAAGAGTACATATTGTATTCATAATTTCTTATGTAAGATATCTAGAAACAATTGCCTCTAGGAAGCAAGGTCCAGGTTTGACAGGGAGGGGAATGAAGAAAAATTAGTGTGGTGAAGGTAATGTTCTAAAATATTATAGGGGTTTGAGTTATAGATATGCATGCATTTTTCAAAACTTGGAAAATGTATACTTAAGATTAATGCATTTTACTGCATACAAAGCTTATATCAAATTACAGATAATTATATATATGCTAAACTGTTAGAGGAAGGTATATTATTGTCTGCAATGTAATTAGAAATGCATGAAAATAAGATTGACATATAGAAGGGTGGGGGATGGATAGATATAATAAAGCAAGCAGAGTAAAATGTAAGTGATAGAATTTTAATGGTAAATATATATATGTATATATGTACATACACAAGTTTATATACACATACATATGTACACACTTTAATATATACATACATACCACTAAAAGATTATTTATTGAAAAAATCTTTCAATTTTGCTGTATGCTTGAAATATTTTATAATTATTAGAAAAGAAATTACAGAAGCAGAGGAGGGAACCATGACTTTGGTTTTATGACAGCTGAAGAAAGAAAATGTCCTTAAAGAACACTGAAAAATCTACCTTCTTTTATTTCCCTCTCCCCTATCAGGGATTCTCCAATAAAGCTACCGGTGTTAAGGATTTAATGGTTAAGTGGGAGTTTAATTCATTAACCCTTTCCATATCAAATATTTGACAGGGTCTCATGAATTCCCCAACGAAGAGCATATTTCTAAGAGACTTGGTGATAGAAGTTATTTATCCTACCTCACCATACCGCTGCATAGTGACAATCTGTAACCCCTATCAAAGAAGATTATAATAGAAATGTCTCAAATATATGTATCTTCTTTCCTCCAATCCAACTCCCCTAGATTATCTACCTCTTAAGGGCACCACAAATTTCAAGAAAAGTCTATCATTGTTGGTTCTACCACCATACTCTCTCTCTGCCCCCATCCTAACACAGCATCATCTGTTATCTAAATTATTTCAATCTCATCCTAATTTTTCTTTCACCCTTAGCTTCTGCCCCTTTTTAATCCATTTTAATTTCTTAATTCATCAGTTTCTAAGAAGTTCATGTTGAAATATCTCGGTAATAAAATTATCTAGTACTCCTTTGACTCTCTTGTTGCTTTATTAATTTTGAGGCTGTATTGTTAGGCACATACAGGTTCCTGAATGTTACAACTTCTTGATTTATTATTCATTTGTGAATAGTTACTTTCTTTAGTATAATTTGCTCTGAGATTTTTCATTCAGATAATATTAAAATTTCTGCTATTGTATTTTTTGCATTATTTTTCCTGATACATGTTCTTATATTCCTTTCTTTTCAAACTGTATTCTTTTGAGTATCTCTGGTAAGCAATATACTACATTTTAATCTATTTATAATTCAATGTAAGAGTCTCTGGTATTTAATTTCATTTTTAAAATTACCATTGTTTTATTATTATTTTAGTATCTTGTTCAAAGTTTTCTATTTTACATACTTAATTTTTGTTTATCCTGTCTACCTTCCTATTTTCTACTGACTATATATAATTTCATTTAACTGCTTTAAGAGTTCCATGATCTATTTGTGGTTCTGGTGTTTATCACTAATTTATTGACAACCATATTTCTCTCTATATTTTTTCCAATTAACTCTTTTTTTTAATTTACTTATTGATTCATTGAACACAAATGGAGTACAGCTATTGTTTCACTGGTTGTACACAAAGTAGAGTCACACCATCTGTGCGTTCATGCATGAACACAGGGCAATGGTACATTCACACATTCTGTTATTATTTTTAACCCCCACCCCACCCCCACCCCCCCTTCCTTCTATGCTATCTAACTTTCCTCCACTCTTGCCACCCTTCCCCCCCACATTATGCACCATCATTCATTTATCAGAGAGACCATTCGGCCTTTGGATTTTTGGGATTGGCTGATCTCACTTAGCATAACAATCTCCAACATCATCCATTTATCTACAAATGCCATAATTTTATTCTTCTTTATGGCTGAGTAATATTCCATTGTGTATATATACCACAGTTTCTTTATCCATTCATCTACTGAAGGGCATCTAGGTTGATTCCATAATCTAGCTATTGTGAATTGAGCAGCTATGAACATTGATGTGGCTGCATCACTGTAGTAATCTGATTTTAAGTCCTTTGGGTATAGGCCAAGGAGAGGGATAGCGGGGTCAAATGGTGGATCCATTCCAAGTTTTCTAAGGAATCTTCACACTGCTTTCCAGTGGCTGCACCAACTTGCACTCCCACCAGCAATGTATGAGTGTACCCTTTTCCCCACATCCTCGCCAACACCTGCTGTTGCCTGTATTCTTAATAAAAGACATTCTAATTGGGGTAAGATGAAATCTTAAGGTGGTTTTGATTTGCATTTCTCTTATAACGAGGGATGTTGAACATTTTTTCATAAATCTGTTGATTGCTTGTAGATCTTCCTCTGTAAAGTGTCTGTTCATTTCCTTGGCCCATTTATTGATTGGGTTATTAGTGTTCTTGGTGTAAAGATTTTTGAGTACTTGGTAGATTCTGGAGATTAGTGCTCTATCTGAAGTGTGTGTGGCAAAGATTTTCTCCCACTCTGAAGGCTCTCTCTTCACATTGCTGATTGTTTCCTTTGCTGAGAAAAAGCTTTTTAGTTTGACTCT
>JAJEJO010004476.1:1275330-1309978 GCA_020662805.1 Glaucomys volans
TGTTTTTTCCCAACCTTTCACGTTTAGTCTGTGGGCATGTTTTTCTATGAGATGAGTCTCTTGAAGGCAGCATATTGTTGGGTCTTTATTTTTAATCCAATCTGCCAGTCTATGGCCTTTGATTGATGAGTTTAGGGTTACATTTACATTCAGGGTTATTATTGAGATATGACTTGTATTTCCTGCCATTTTAGCTTTTTTGGGGTTTTTAGCTTAACTTTGTTTCTCCTTTGATTGACTCTTTCTTTAGGGTAATTCCTCCCCATGTTGATTGAGATTGTTGTTTTTCGTTTCTTCCTCTTCGAATATTTTGTTGAGAATGTTCTGTAGGGCAGGCTTTCTCTTTGTGAATTCTTTAAGCTTTTGTTTATCATGGAAGGATTTTATTTCATCATCAAATCTGAAGGTAAGTTTTGCTTGGTATAAGATTCTTGGTTGACATCGTTTTCTTTCAGAGCTTGAAATATGTTGTTCCAGGCCCTTCTTGCTTTTAGGGTCTGGGCTGAGAAATCTGCTGATATCCGTATTGGTTTCCCCCTGTAGGTAATCTGCTGCTTTTCTCTCGCAGCCTTTAAAATTCTATCTTTGTTTTGTATGTTAGGTATTTTCATTATAATGTGCCTTGGTGTGGATCTGTTGAAATTCTGTTCGTTTGGTGTCCTGTAGGCCTCTTGTAATTGATTTTCCATCTCATTCATCATATTTGGGAAATTTTCTGATATTATTTCATTGAACAGATTGTTCATACCCTTGGTTTGTATCTCTGTGCCTTCCTCAATCCCAATAACTCTTAAATTTGGTCTTTTCATGATGTCCCATATTTCTTGGAGGGTTCGTTCATGATTCCTAACCATCTTCTCTGTTTGTTCGACTTTGTTTTCAAGATTAAATATTTTGTCTTCATTGTCTGAGGTTCTGTCTTCCAAGTGATCTATTCTGTTAATTATGCTTACTATTGAGTTTTTAACTTGGTTGATTGTTTCCTTCATTTCCTTGTTTCCTTCAAGGATTTCTGTTTGTTTTTTTCTCAGAACTTCTATCTCTTTATTGAAATGATTTTTTGCTTCCTGTAATTGCTCTATTAGCTGATTATTCATAGCCTGAATCTTCTCTCTCGTCACCTCATTCTCTTCTTGGATCATTTTAATTATGAACATTCTGAACTCCATATCTGTCATTCCCTCTACCGTGCTGTCCTTGGGATCTCCTGATGCACCATCCAGGTTTGTTTGGGATACTTTCTTCCCGTGTCTTCCCATGCTGCTCATATATCCTCCCCTCTAGTAGTGCAAATCAGAGGGCTTGCAACTTCCCTGTAAAGACCCAGGGCGTCCCTTCAGATTTCCAGCAACTCACCAGATGTTTGAGAGGTGCTTGATCAAGTGGTGACCCAAGATAGCTGCTGTCTCACAACCTCCAGGTTGGGAATGATCAATGCTTCTGGGCAGAGGCAACCAGGAGATGCAGCACCATGGCCCTGGAGCCGCATTGCCGTGTCCCCACGGGAAGGGCTGAGCTTAGGTCCGAGGGCTCAGACAGCTGAAGATAGCATCTTTCCGCCAGGGAAGCTGTAGAATGGTGCCAACCGGGCCCAAATTCCCCACTGCTGCCGGCAAGCAGCTCCGCTCCTGGCTAAATCTCACCCGGAGCAGCAGCACCATGTCCCCACGGGAAGGGGTGGGCTTAGGTCCCCCCAATTAACTCTTAAAACACATATGGCACAAACACACATCCGCTTCCTGATGTGTACAGGAAGTACCTAAGAAAGTTCACCACTCTTTCCAGTCCCTCATTTCCCACAAAGTTGTAATTGGCAATACATTTTGCTTCACTTCTTTAATCAACACTTTGCTATTGGCACATACTTATGATACAGAGTGGTGGGTATCATGGTAGCAAATGAGATCATGCGTATAACACAACTTGATCAGTTTCACTCCTCAAATACCTCCCCTTGCCCTTGCCTCCTCCCTCCCACTTACTCCTTCCTCTACCCCAGGGTCTCCCTTCTGCTTGCATGACATTCCTTTTTCTTTTTTTCCCTCTAGCTTCCATGTAGGAGAGAAAACACACAACGCTTTGTCTTTCTGAGTTGGGCTATTTCCCTTAACACGATGCTCTCCAGTTCCATCCATTTCTCAGCAGATGGCATGAACTTTTTCTCACATTACTATATCCTCTTAGATTGATTTAATTTTTTAAAGTAATATTGTCTCCAAGAGTGTTTTCAAAGGAAGTTTTTGTGATAAACTGCCAGAAGATATCCTTTTTTAGCCATTGAATTTCAATACTAGTTTAGCTAGACATAAAGTTCCAGAATGAGCACAAATTTTTTAAAGCTGTAAAATTTTACTTCATGCATATTGTGTTGCTCTTAAGAATTTTAGTGTTAATAGAATTTATCTACAGTAATATTGATTTTATTGATCAGTTTGTTCTTTTATTTTCATGTTTCTCTCCTTCGAGGACTTCAGTTATAAGGACATTGCAACTTGCAAATTTATCTCTTAATTTAAAATTTCCTCTCTCTTTCTCTGAAAAAATTGTTTTCCAAAATGATTTTCAAGCTGTATTTCACTGCTATTCAATTCAGTTTCTAATTTCAACTAGGCAATTTTCTTTTTTAATATCTGCATTTGGTTCTTTTTTATGATTTCTCAGATTTTCATGAATATAATATTCTTAATGTATTTTAGAAAATTTAACATTTTAAAGTTCCAACTGTCCTTGCCACATTAATTTTGTTTATACTTGATATAGATGTATCCATCCGTTTTCTTTCTTTCATAGCAATTATACTCTGAAAATATCTTTTTTTTCCTCTAAAATCATATTTCCTTAGGGATATAATTTTCCTAGTGGGAATTTGGTTTTGGAAGAAAGGGCAAAACCTCAAAAGCTAGTATGTGCTCCCTATTAGTAAATATGTAAATATAGGGAGGGTGTGTGTGTGTGTGTGTGTGTGAACGACAGAGAGAAAGAGAGAACATTTTAGGAGCAGAAAACCTCTGGAATGATTATTTATATCTCACTTGGTTGTGCTCTTGATCAAAACCTGTTAACTTTAGAGCTGGGTGTGGTAGCTACCTATAGTACCAGGCTGAGGCAGGAGGATCACAAATTTGAGGCCAGCTTTGGCAACTTAGCAAGAACCCTGTCTCAAAATAAAAAATAAAAAAGAACTGGGGATGTAGCTTAGTGATAAAGGATCCCTGGGTTCAATGCCCGGTATTACCCCATGCAAAAAAGGAAAAAAGAAGGAATTTTAACCTTTGCTGTGATTGTGACACAGTTATTGTGCAGAAAGGATGCTTAGGGAGGGAGGGACACTGGAAGGCCTCTATACCTATTGTATCTGTGGATAGCTGCTGTCCACTCCAGGAGCAAGTTTCCCTGCCCTCACCTCAGGGGCTGGGAGGATTGTTCTCATTCTGTCTTGCAGTTTAATAGTCTTCCCAAGGCAGAGAGAGAACTGCATGGAAAGCTGCCTCCCTGCTCCACATCCACGTGTCTGGGTTGATTATTCCACCTACGCCACCGGCAATGTGCACAAGGATCTACCCCATGTTCTCCTTTGGCTCTGGTGTGTTGCTATATTTTTTGTTATTTGGATACATACTTCAATCTTCCTTTTGCTTTTGTGACACCTCCAGGGATGGATTCAGGAGAGGACACGAGCAGCAGCTTTTCAGCTGCCAGCTCTCCACTTACCCAGCACATGCACTGATGTTATTGCCCTGCCGGTCATCTCTTCAGTTAAAACACCTTCAGTAACTCACTGTCTTCACAGAGAAGTCCTTACTTCTCAAACAAGGTAAAATTCACAGCTTTGAAAGCCAGCCTCTTCTGACCCTGGTAGGTTAGATTTTGAAAATCACTACACTTTTCCACTCCTGTATCTGCAAATGTACCGTTTCTTCTTTTGAAAATATCTTTCCCATTTTGATTTGGGAACCCTTGATATTATGCCGCCCTCCTTGATGGGCAGTTCCTTCTTGAAGCCATGTAATGTCAAGCAAAGGACTTCAGTATTCAGGTTTCCAATGCAGGGATCTCACTTTCATTCTTTCCATTGTAGTTACAGCTGCAGGTAGTTCAGCTGGTATTTCTTTGCTTTAATTTCCCCACTTGCAAATCGGGTAAAACACTACATGCTCAGAGGCCTTCTATGAAGACCTTGTGAGATGGCAACTAATTAATACCAAAAATAAACAAATAAAAGAATAAAAAAGTTAACTGTACATCTGTGTGTGCCGTCTCTCCTCTCTAGTGTTTCACCCATCCATTTTCCTAAGCCCAACAGTTTATCTCATCTTTACCAACCTTGCATAGCATCATCTTCATAACACTTCTAGAGCACTTATCTCTGCTAACTGAGCTGGAAATCTAGGTAGAAATTTAAATTCTGTTTTCTTCAAAAGTTGCTTTCTAGCCCAGATGTTTCAGGAAAGGAAACAACAGTAGTAATCAAATCAGTGCATTGGAGACAGAATCTGAGGATTTGAGTCCCAGATTCACCACTTGATAACTGTGTGGTTGTAGAGAATTGTGAAGCCTCTTTCAGCCACGGGCTTCTCATGTTTAAAATGGGAATAATTTTTAATTAATCTTTAATTTGTAGGGCTGTTGCAACAATCAACTAGGATAATCAATCTAAATCATTTAGCACAGTGTCCAGTACCAAATAAGAGACCAATAATGGTAACAAAGGCAGAAGGACTTAATGGGATTCAAACAATGATGGACTGACCACCTTGCATTCCCAATGTTCCCGCACTCCCATGCCCACATGATTGCTCAGTCTCCAGTTACCTTCAATATATTTTAGTACTCTAAGTTATTCCAGGTTTACAGGTTTTTACTTAAATCCTCAGATCTCCTTGGTCAACAGGCAGAATCAGATTTCTGTTAAGCAGATGGTTTTTTTGTCCCAGTAGTCTAGGTTGTTTCAGTATGTAAAGATCTTTTCTTATTTTGTTAAGCAAGTTGATTTTTTTTCTCCCTTGCTCACCACAAGGAACAAGTAATAAGCACCTCAGGGCTGGCACTGTGCCAAACCTCCCAGGTGAGACTTCACAGATTGGCTTTGATTTGAAGACGATCTTTAATTTTTCTAGGCTATCTCTGCAAACTGCCACACTTGCAACTCCATAAATGCTTTCATTTTTAAAATTTCTGTTCTGAAGGCAGTCTTTTTGGTGTGGTCCGATTGCACATTGCTAAAATGCACATACAGAGCCATCGTCCCGGTTTGAGAAATCCCATTGCTCACTTGGGGATCTCAAATCAAGCTGACGAACACCAGTTTAAATCCTCAAGGTCGCTGCTGAGGATCTTGGCTTCCTGGATTTCGGGCAAAATGCATCTTCAAAATTTATCCTTTTCTCTCCAACTTCACATCCAACTCTCCCCATGTCCCTTCCTCAATCCACAGTCAAGACATGATTTAAAAAGATAGCTAAAACTCAGCTTCAGAAGAAAGCTTTTCGGTGGTGCCTGTTTCATATTGTCAATGTTTTGTACCTGACTTGGCTATCAGGCTTGTCCTCTCTGTCATCGGCAGACTGTTAGGAACAAGTCACCATGCTGGCAGAGCGAAATAAATTAGGAAGGCTTTATTGGCAATTTATCAGGAAGCTGCTGCAAGATAGACCCATGAATTTCTTTGCTAAGTCTCCACTTTCCATTCTCCACTCACACTACAGTAATAATGCTTTGTAACTACATAATGGTGCTCATCCCTCAATCTCCAGTGACATTGCCCACGGCTAATTGGCTCTTACAGCATCCCTGTAGGGTAAGCAAGTGTTATTATCACTGTCCCCAATTTGCCAATAATTGAGACACAGAGTGGTCAAGTGTCTCTTGGAAAGCCATAGAGAATGTCACTCAGAGAATTTCTTGACTCTTATCTGTTTGTCCTAATCACGGGGCTTCCCTGCCTGTCATAACTTCTGGGTGAGAATCTGCTAATCACAGTGTCTGGGGAAACCTAACAGATGAGAATTTGAAGAATGGATGCTCCTCTCCACTTTCTATAGGAAAACATATGAACTAAAATTGAGTTCTTGATGTTGTTTTGCTTTTTGAAATTTATGGTCTCCTGTTGTTGAAAGTTTCCAAAAGGACATAATCCATCATTCTCAACTGTTGTTTCAGGGTAAAGGATCTACCCAACAAGCATGTGAAGGAGAAATTTTTATGAGAACTGGAAGAGGGAAAATCATTTCCCCAAGAACACAAATGAAGCCTGCCCTGCCTCCTGGCCACTGCAGCTGTGATCCCTCACTAAACTCAGACCAGCCCAGGTCACCAGCTGCATTTCTGCCAGTCTCAGCCTCCAGAACTCAGCATTAGGTTGTTCTGATGGTAGCCTTTTTTGCTGGGTGTTAAGGTACAGATATGAGGTACCCCCTAAAAGCTCAGGTGTGAGACCATGCAAGAATTTTTGGAGGTAACATGATTAGACTATGAAAGATTAATCAGTGGATTAATCCATTGATATATGAATTAACTGGGTGGTAACTGAGCAGGAAGGTGTTACTGGATGAGGTAGGTCACTGGTGATGTGCCTTTGTGGATTACCCTTTATCTCTGGTAAGCAAATTCCCTCTCTTTGCTTCCTGTTGCCATGTCTTGAGCTGTTTTCCTCTTCCACGTCCTTCTACCATGATGGTCTGCCTCACCTCAGGCCCAGAGATATGGAGTAGGCCAGCTATGGACTGAACCTCTGAAACCATGAGCTGAAATTTCCTCTGAATTGTTTTTGTTGGGTCTTTTGGTCACAGCAAAGAAAAAGGTGATGAAAACACATGGGGACCTTACCAAACTTTCAAAGACTAAACGAGGCCAACTTTGATTCTTTTATAACACCAACATACAAAAAGACCAGTACATAAATTTTTCATTCATTCATGGAATTAAAAATATCTATCAAAAATCTCTTAGATGCCAGAAACTTTTATTAAGTGCTGAGGAATAAGAATGAATAACACACATAGTTTGGACCCTTATGAATCTTTCATTTAAATTATTTCCCTACTTTTTAAATTCCCTCATTTTGACAATGCTAAGCAATATTCAAAATCCCTCAATCACTTTTCTGTTCTCTGTTGAAGGTGAGATTACTTCAAAAGTCCAAACATTGTAGAAAGATGGCATGTGGTGCTGGTTGAATGGTGAAACCCCAAAAGATAAGATCACCTCCAAGTCCCTGGAAGCTGCGAATGTTACGTTATTTAGAAAAAGGGTCTTCAGAGATATAGTTAAGTATCTTGAGGTAAGAGCATCCCAAGTTATATGAATACACTGTAAATCCAATGAGTAATGTCTTCATAGGGGATCAAAGATAATAAGGCATAGGCAGAGAGAAGGTGGCAATGTGAAGATGGAGGCAGAGAATGGAGGGGCCCAGCTGTAAACCAAGGAATCCAAGGATTACCAGCAGCCAGAAGCTAGGAGAGAAACACAGAATGCAGTCTCTTCCTGGAGCCTCCCAAGAGAGCATGCCCCCTCTAATAGATTGATTTAGGATTTCTGAACTTCAGAGCTGTGAAATAATACATTTCATAGTTTTATGTCATCCTCTTTGTGACAATTTATCAAAGAACCTACAGGAAACTAATACCTCATGGCACCTTGGTCTTAGAAATTGGCTAAAAGAAATGTTTACCTGCATTCCATGATCCATGGGCACACCCAGGTGACTTTCTCAGAGTCAGTGTTCTGACCTTCTCAACATACTCCTGAGGCTGAAGTGATAAGCCCTGGTAACAGCTGATCATATATTTCCTGCCTCCTTTGAGACATGTTTCCTCCCTTTTCTTTAAAAGCAACATGAATTCAAGCAAGTAGAATTTCAAACCAAGTTTTCAAGAAATACATTTTCTTTTTGTTTAATATGTGCAAATTATCTTCAGGGAAATGCACATTGCAGATTGTAGTATAAATTACATAATAATATCAGGAGCCCTCAGTTTGCCAATCCCAGTCATTTATTTCCCAAGAGAAAGAAAGAAAATAAATATTCATGTAACAAATATGAGGGAGGGAGCCTGAATCCTTGTAAAGGGGGATTTGTCCACAGGGGTATTGGAGCAGCCCTCAGTGGGCTGAGAACTGACTGATTTGCTTCTCCAAGACCTTAACTCCCCAGGGGTGGGAACATCTAGACTGCCCTCTTCATGTAGCCCTCTCTATGCCTGGTATGATTCCTGACCCTTGATGGTCACAGTGATAACTGTTGCTAACTTTTATTTAATTCTTAATATATGCCAAGATTTATTCTAAACTCTTTACATTTATTTATTAATTTGATCCTCAGAGCCATCTGAGGCAAGAGGTACTTATGTGATGTCTTTTTACAAAGAGAAAACAAAGGCACAGACAGGTTAATAAATATTTGTTTTGGTCCTGATGCAAATTATCTCACTGATTGAATCTCTGAGACTCTCAAGTTGCTAGGTTATCTATGAATTTTTACTCTCTCTGTTTATAGACAAAGTCTCTCTGCATAATTGTCTGCTGTATCAATTTTATCGAGGCGCAATTTGTACAAAATGATCCAAATTTATTTCTATAGTTTAATGAGATTTGAGGCATATTTTTGGTTATTCCAGCACAAAAAAAATTAAAAATATTTTCATTACCCTTAATTTTTGCCTCACGCTTCTTTGTAGTCAATTCTCTCTCCAATCCTGATTCAGGCAACCACTGAACTGTTTTCTGAATCTAGAGCTTAGTTTCATATGATCAGAGCCATCGTGTTGTAGTATCTGTGTATTGAGATTCATTCATGTCTGTATTAGCAGGTCCTTTCAATGCAATTGCTGTTGTGTTGTCTGTTAACCGCTCCTTGGGTGTGTATGTGTTGTTTCCAGTTTGTGTACAAACCTTCGTGTGGACATGTGGTTGCATTTCACAAGGAGTAGGATATGGGATCATATGGTATGTGTACGTTCAACCATAGTAAGAAGCTGCCGAGTTGTTTCTCAAGTGGTTTTTCCATGTCGTGCTCCCAACATCAATGTCAAGTGACTCCACATTCTTGCCCATGCGTAATATTGTCAGTTCTTTCAAATTTTAATTATTTTCATAAGTGTGAAGTGCTATTTCAGTCTGACTTTATTTGCATTCCTTGATTATTAACAAAGCAAAGCATTTTTTTCCTCAGGCATCGTTGGCCATTTGACTATCTTTTTGGAAGGATCTATATGTTTTGTTACTGAGAAATAAGATTTTCTTATATATTTTGAAAATCTCCTATGTTAGATACTGAAATTTAGGTTGCAGATATTTTCCCAGTCTCCAGCTTGAACTTAATTGTGATCAAGAGTAAATCTTCCAGTCTTTTTTTTTCTGTGACGAGTGATAACAGAATCAAAGAGATCTTGCCTGCCTGAAGGTTACAAAGATGTTCGCCAATGTTTTTTCTAGAAATTATATAGTTTCAGGTTTTTAAACATTTAATTCCAATCAATTTCAAGTTCAGTTTTTCTTGTTTGGTCAATGGTTTGAGATTAGTACTGTGGTTCACATTTGTTTCTCTACATTGTTATTTGGTTGCTGTAACCCAACTTGTTGAAAAGAATATTACTTTTTCTTATTAAATCATCTCAGAAACGTTCTCCAAAATCAGTATTCTTTCCCATTGATTTATATGTCTTTTAACTATTGTAGTTTTATAATAAATTTCAAAATTGTAGCTTTATAATAAGTTTCAAAATTGGGAAATAAAAGTCCTCTTCGTTGCTATTTCAAAATCATTTTGACTTTTCTATGGTCTTTTGTACATATCTAATAAAATTTTATAGTCATCTCAATTTCTAACAAGAAAATCTGCTGATTTGTTCTTGAAATTGCGATTTGTATAGACTTGACATTTTCATATCCTATTTTCTGATCTATACTACAGTATGTTTCTTCACTTAGTTAGGTCATTTAATTTCTTAGAAATGTTCTATTTCATTCAGTTTGTAGACATCATAAAACTTTTGGTAAATTTGCCCCTAAGTGCTTCAATGTTGCAATTGTCCACTGCTGCATAAGGGAATATACAAGTTTTTTTAGTAGATAGAATCACGTTTGATTCACTTAAAACCACTTACAAGAAGTTATAGTAGTTTTTTGTTGATTATTTGAGATTTTCTGTTGTCTGTGAATAAAGATATTTTTATGTCTTTCTGTCCAATCTGTAAGCTTTTTGTTTATTTTTCTTGCCTTATTGGACAAACTAGGACAGCTAGTACATAAGTGAATAGTGGATTCCTATGATGCTCATGTTAGGTCACTCAATATCATACCAATGTCTGTGAGCCTAGGTTGAATATGCTCTGCTTTTTATATCTCTGTGCTCTTTTAGAAAATTTCTCTTGCTCTGCCTTCAGTCTGCCCCTCTTCTTCTATGATATCTAGTCTCTTGTTAAGTGCATCCAGTGAATGTTCCAGTTCAACCTTTATAACTTTGTAAATTTCATTTTTATACTTTCGATTTTCTTCATTGTGTTCATATTTCCTTTTATATCATTCACCATATTTAAAATGACATTTTAAAGTCCTTATCTGATAATTCTATAATATTTGTCATTTCTCAAGCTTCACTTATTAATTTTTGTCCTGTTTATAGATCATGGTTCCTTGCTTCTTTGTGTGCCTAGTAATTTTATTTTATTGCACATTGAGTATTGTGATTATTTCCTGATTGAATACCTGTATTTTGCTTCCTTCTTTTAAAAGAAAGTCTAATTTTTTCTAGGAGCCAAATATTTTGCTTTTAAGTTAGTTTCATCATTCTGTCTTGTTTTTAAACTTTACTAGAAGATGTGTAAACTCTTTGGCTAGTTCAACACTGCTGTTATTTAACTTTTTGAGGTATTATTTTTGAATAAAATTATGCATATTTAAGGTGTACAGTGTGATGTTTTGACATGTATACACATTGTGAAGTTATTACCAAAATCAAGCTAGTCAACACATCAAGGATCACACAGTTACCATGTATTTTTAAGGAAAGAACACTTGAGATCTCCTCTCTTAGCAAATGTCAAGTATATAGCACATTATTATAAATTAAAGTCACCATGTTGTACATTATTCCTCTACAATTTCAACTTAAAACAGAAAAACTTCAAACTTTGACCAAGGGGTCACCCTATCCTCCACCATAACCATAGTAACCACCATCCTGTTCTCTTTCCTGAGTTTTTCCTGACTTTTTTTGGATTCAACATGTGAGACCATGCAGTGTTTGTTCTGCATCTGCTTATCTCACTTATTACAGTGTTCTGTTTTAAGGCCCAGTAACAATCATGTTTGTGTGTGTGTGTGTGTGTGTGTGTGTGTATGTGTGTGTCATACTTTAAAAATCCATTTATCTGTTTATAGACAGGTCTTTTCTTCTCTTTTCTTTTCATTTCTTTTTTTGGTACAGGGATTGAACCCAGGAGTGCTTAACCACTGAGCCATATCCCCAGCCCTTTTTTATGTTTTATTTTGAGATAGGGTCTTGGTAAATTGCTTAGGGCCTCGTTAAGTTGCTGAGGCTGTCTTTGAACTCATGAGCCTCCTGCCTCAGCCTCCCGAGTCACTGAGATTACAAGGATGGGATTATAGGGATGGGCCACCACATGGGCTATAGATACTTAGGTGTTTCTATCTTACAAATGCCTCAGTGAACATGTGAGTACAGGTATCTCTTCAACATACTGATTTCCTCTAAATATAAACCTGGAAGTGAGACTGCTGGATTATATGGGAGTTCTCTTTAACTTTTTGAGGAACCTCCATACTTTTCTCCATGGTGACTGTACCATTTTAAATTCCCACCAAGAGTGTGCAAGGTTCTACAACCTCACAAATATTTTTTTAAAATAAGAAACATCCTAAGGCAAGGTGACATTTCACTATGGTTTTGATTTTCATTCTCTTCGTGATTAGATATTGCATAACTTTTCATATACCTGTTAGTCATTTCTATCTCTTTAGAAAAATGTCTATTCAGGTTCTTGGGACATTTTTTACTTAATGTATTTTTTCTACTAATGAGTTTCAAGAATTCTTTATTTATTTTGGATTTAATCCCTTGTCAGTTATATGGTTTGCAAGCGTTTTCTCCCCTTACAAAGGCCATCCCTTCACGCTATTGTTCCTTCTCTGTGCAGAAGGGTCTTAGTTTGATGTGGTCCCACTTGTTCACTTTTGTTTTTGTTGCTTGTGCTTTTAGTGCCATAGCAAAAAAATCATTGACAAAAGTAATGATGAGGAACTGGTTTCCTGCTTCTAGGAGTTTTAAGGTTTAAAGTCTTATGCTTTAGTCTTTAGTATATTTTAGCTCACTTTTGTGCATGCTGTAAGAGAAGGGTCTAATTCATTTCTTTGCCATGTGTATATCCAATTTTCCCAAACAGCATTCATTAAAGAAACTATCCTTCTCCCTCATTTATGCTTGGAAACTTTGTTAAGGATTAATTAATCATATATACATGGGTTTATTTCTGGGTTTTCTCTTTTGTTCCATTGGTCTATGTATCTATTTTCACATCAATATGATGCTGTTTTGATATACTATGGAATTTGGAATCAGGAGTCATAATGATTCGAGTTTTTTTTTTCTAGTTAAAGATTATTTTGGCCATTTGGAGTCTTCAGGTTTTCATATGAATTTAGGATTACTTTTCTATTTCTGTGAAAAATGCCATTGAAATTTTGATGGGAATTGTATTGGATCCATAGTTTGCTTTGGATAGTGCAGGAAAATTACTACCCATGTAAGTACTCTCTTCCCTGCTCCCAAACTCTCCTAACCACTTAGCTATGTCAATCATAAATATTCTGGGTGGGGTGAGAAAGAAATGGGCCTCTTGACCCATATTCCTTATGGTTGGGGTGTCCTGTGCTCACTTACTACAGCCTCACTTTTCATTGTGGAAGAAAACACAGGCTAAGCAGATCTCTCCTGGCACTGAGCTCTGCCACCTGGGGGCACAGTTGATGTGGGTAAAGTGAAGCTGTTCTTTTCTTCTTCACTGTGTCTCTTCACAGGTTTTTTTTGTTCCAATGATGTATTGAACTTTCTCTGCTGGACTCTTAAACTCTCACAAAGATACTCTCATGCACAGTAGTTGTCAAAATCAATGTGTCTATGTGGGAATGATAGTAGAGATTCTACCACCTTGCGAGTGTCACTTCCTATGGCACTCTTCTTAATGTGTGGCCATTCCAGCATGCACTGGTCAGTTTTTTGTCACTGTAACCAAAATACCAAAGAAGAAAGAGGAGGAGGAGGAGAAGGAGGAGGAGGAGGAGGAGGAGGGGGAGGAGGAGGGAAAGAATAAGAAGGAGAGGAGGAGAAGAGAAGGAAGAGGAGGAGGAAGAGGAAGAAGAGGAGGAGGAGGAGGAACCCTTCCAGGACACAACCCTAGTGAACTAATTCCTCCAGTCATGCCCCACCTAACCATACTTTCCACCACCTACAGTAGGGCCATTTAAATTTTTAGTCCATCAAATGGATTAATCCACTCATGAGGTCAGAGCCTTTGTTATCTAATCATTGCCTAAAAGTTCCACCTCTGAACCCTGCTGCCTAGGAGACCATGCTTTTAACACTTAGACTCTTTGCAGGTGTGGGCATTCCATATCTAAACCATAATAGGATCTCCTCTAATACCCTGGACATTCAGTGAGGTATCCCTGTTCTTGATCAAAACTAAAAATGGTTATCAACTCTGTTTGAGACACATAAGTTATTTGGTCTACAATCCCTAATAGTTCTCACACTAGTCTGATAGAATTTTACCTTTGCACCAGCAGAATAATATTCAGTTTAGTATCTTTGGGAATCTATATATCTATATATATATATATACATATATATATATGTATATATATATATATAATTGTACGGAGCTATTTTTCTCTGTAATTTACTTATTTCTGGTGTATTCCCCTAAAAGTTCCACCTATCTAAAGCTTTCCCAAGCTTCAATCTCTGTTATGTAAGCTCAATAAGATTACCGCTGTGAATCCTGAGCACCTCTATTTCTACTTTTTAGCATTCCCAGAAACTTCATCAGTTGAGCACTGTTCTGGCACCTGAGAACCACTTCTGGAGATTCCATCCGAGGAGCTTGTCTTTCTCAACTGAAAAGATCTTTTCTTCAACCAGTCACCATTATTTCATCTCTCCTCTCTAAAAAGCACAGAAAATCAGCAGAAGTTTCAACATTTTGTGTTTTTTTTTTTAAAAAAAAACTCTTACTTTGTCACATGTCAAATAGTTAGACTAGATATCTTCTCCTTTGAATTCTCAAAATCAGCAAGATGTAGAAAAAAATTATTTCTTCTGCATAGAGCAAACTCCATTGTTCTTGTGTTTTTCTTATCTTTATAATCCTGTGTCTTTTACTGTTTGACACATTTTAAAATTTAAACAGATTTGGATTTAACAACTCAAATTGTGCCAATTTTTAGTCACTACTAGTCTATAAAGAGAAGTGAATGTTCTTATTTCAGTGAAGGTTATTTCTTTAAGTTAACTAACCCTTGTTTTTATCCAAAGTCAGAGAGGGAGTATCCATGCTCTGTTTTAATCACCTACTTTGCTGTGGTCTGAATGCATCTCCTTGAATTCATATGTTGAAACTTAATGGTCAATATAATGGCATTAAGAAGTATGGTCTTTAGGAGGTGATTAAATCATGGCTCGTTTAGGACCCTTAGAAAAGGGCTTGAGGGAGTGAGATTGCCTCTTCCACTCTTCTGCCATCTGAAGCCATGGTGGTATTTTTTCCCTTTTGTCCTTTCCATCCCTTCCACTATGTGAGGATACCTTGGCAGTCACATCTGTGAGGAACACCAGACATACCTGCTGGCTTCTTGATCTTGGATTTCTACCTTGCAGATCTGTGAGAAATTAATTTCTATTCTTCATAAATTATTGAGTCTCGGGTGTTCTGTTATAGCAGCACAAACAAACTAAGACATGCTTCTTGGCCACATTCTTGGTCTGAGTGTATTTTAGAAATGAAATTCTTGGATTGTGAATTCTAAATTTGACCTTTAACTTCCTTTATCTAGACTTTTAAAATTGTTTCTAAGAGGAGAAATTGTGTAGATATCTGTCTTGTCAAAATTTTGTGATATTTCAAAGGCCCCTTAGAGAAATGTCAGTGTTGGCAACAGTAGATAGATAGAACATTCTTAAAGATTTATATTGCAGAATGCACATTTCCTGCGCTGTATTTCACCTATGAAGAAAGTCCACTTGTACCACAGAATTAAATTGTACATTAACTCATTCAGCTTTGGACAATAGGGGAAAGTTATTGATTATTGTCAATATTCCTCTTTAATTTGCAACTATTAGTACATCATCTGATGGCAATGTTTAAAAATCCTTAAAATATTTAAAAACAATGAGCTTCTAAGGATCTGATTGATTTTGTTTATAGTCTTTGATGTGGGTATTGAAAAGTTGCTGGATCTTGTGGCTCCCAGATCTATTTTTCAACCATAAAATTATGATATTTATTTAATAAATATTTTTTGAAAAACTTGAATGTGGCACAATAGTTCTTAAATTTTGGAATCTAGGAAAACTGTGATCCTCTATCATAAAATGCCCATAGGCACACAAGGCATGAGTATGCTTTCTTGTAATATTTTGCACATATTTTCAGAGAGTTCTGGGGTCCAAGTATACCATTCCTGGAACCTTCATTAAGAACCTCTCATCTAGATGCAGGCTTGGGGCAAGAGCAATATCAAATATTTCAGCATTGACTTTCTGCAAATGTTGATAGAAAGGGTTCCTTTTCCAATACTCTCATTTCAAGTCCAAGCAAATTTTCCACCCAAGAAAGCAAAAATGTTTTTGTTTGCTGTTTTAACTTCAGCCAATTTCTTACAAATTAGTCAGCTTAGAAATATCAGGCAGTCAAATAATTTCTGGCTTAGATCATATGCAGTATCAGAGAATATCCTGTGTAAATCTCTTCTGGTTCTTTCATGGTTGCCCACTCTTTCTTTCTTTCTTTCTTTCTTTCTTTCTTTCTTTCTTTCTTTCTCTGCCTTGCCTTGCCTTGCCTTGCCTTCTTCTTCTTTTTTTCCCCCAACAAAAGGAGATTTTATCTGTGCTCTGAAATATATTCTATGTTCATTGGGAAACTTTTCTCCAAAAACATCAACAAAGGAGACATTTAAAGGACAAGACTAAGGCCTTACTTGAAGCCAAGAATAATCATATGTTCTTCATAGCTGTGATCTGAAGTGAATCTGGGCATTTTCTAAGTCTTTCACAAAATAGATTAGCACTATCATTCTGCCAATCAAGGAGGTAGATTCTCATTGCTCATTGAGAATGAGATGCAGGCAAAGAGCATACTGGGGACACAGGAAAGAACATCTAATGAAGTGCCCTCCTCACATCTCCAGATATAACTATAGACTGGTCACCACTGGTCTATAAAGAGAAGTGAATGTCATTATTCTAGAGCAAAGTGGGACAGAGCATTTTTGGAGGAAGACCTTGAACAGAGTATTTACCAAGAAAACATTTGTTCTCTTTCCACCACTGTGTGTGGCCTCCCATGCCACTGAGAAAGGATGTTTGTGCCAAAAAACTTTCCTGGTGTCCTCTGTTAACAGGAGAAGTAAGTTGATTCCAACCACACACTCAGGCTTCTTATTTTGTTCCTGGTGTTATGGTAGGTGCTTGTGATGGTTAATTTCATGTGTCAACTTGACTGGGCTAAGAGGTGCCCTGATAGTTAGTAAAACATTATTGCTAGATGTGTCTGTGAGGGTGTTTCCAGATGACATTAGCATTCAAATCGGTAGACTGAGTAAAGAAGATTCACATTCAACAAGGTGAGTGAGCACCATCTAGTCTGTTGAGGACCTACATGGGTCAAAAAGGATGAAGAAGAGGGAATTCTTTTTCTCGATTTTAGCTGTGACGCACACCTTCTCCTGACCTTACACATTGGTGCTCCTGGTTCTCGTTTCTCAATTATCTGACCCTTGGAATTAAGCCACTAGCTTTCCTGGCTTTCCAGCTCACAGATGGCAGATTATGGGTCTTCTCAGATTCTGTAATGGCATGAGGCAATACCTATAGCAAATCTATCTATCTATCTATCTATCTATCTATCATCTATCTATCTATCATCTATTTCCTCATGCAGTTATAGAGAGCCTGACTCATACAATGCTGAAGGCAAACTGAAGAGTAAGATTATCTTCTTTCTTCTCAAGGAATTCATAGAAGCATAAATGACCATTAGTTGTTTTTTTTTTTACTCTTTTTATGTTCCATACATTTATTTATTTAGCACTTTGTCATTTGTGGGACGTTGCTGTTGGGGCCAGGGCTTATCTTTCCCATTGGACTTCACACATCCTAAGTTCAGTGTCTTCTGGAACCCTTGTTATGCCCAGCATAGGAATGAAACCAGGCAGGTGCTCATGAATATGTATGAGTACCTCGATCAACTAAATGACAATAATGGCATGTGTTTGTGTATGTGTTAATGGGGAAGTCCTACACAGGGACTTCTAACATTCTCAACAATTTTCCTAACTCCATCTCCTAATTCCCCAATGCCAACAAAGGCGTCCTTGGATGTCACAGGAGACAAGAGGCACTGCCAGCCACAGATCTGTGGCTCAACACTCAGCTTGCATTTGTCGACGGGAGGCAGACAACAAGCGCGTCTTCCCACACTCTGGTTCTCGTGCATCCTCTCTATGCTTAGATCCCTATTGTACCAGCCCTTTCTCAGCCCTAAGTCCCGGTTTCAATCTTATCTACTTACTCCTATTTCTCATGTCTAATGTGTCCATTTCTAGCATTGAAGCCTTATCGAGCTCCTCTTGAAACACGAACTAAAGGAGGCTGGCCCCAGGAGTACCATGCCACATCTTCAAAGAATCCCAACAAAGGGAGAATGTCAAGGGTAGAAGGCCGGGCCAATGCAACTATTCTTCTCTTTGATCCTCTAAAATAGATTGTAAGTGTGACTGCTTGGAATCTTTCCCTGAAGGGCCCTCACTATTTTTCTTTCTTTTTTTTTTAAAGTTATGCCAGTCATTTCACAGCCTGAGATGTTTATGCGTTTGGGGATGGAGTGGGGGAGTAAAGAGGAGGCTGGGGAGAAAGAAGCCAGACACGGGGTGTCGAGCCCAACAGGACTCTCAGATCCTTTCCTCCCACTCTCTTTCTCCCTTACCCCACAGGGTGCGAAAATATCAAGGAAAATTCCTCCACTCCTCCGGAGCAGGTGTCTGACAGCTTCTAGAACCTCTAACCTGGGTCTCAGGTATTATTGGCACATTCTTTAATTTGTCCTCAGGGATGTGAGTAATTAAAGGTTATGAAATCTGGGCAATTATCCAGCCTCTTTCTTCCTAGCTGCAGACAGCAAATATTAAACTGTGGCTCGTGTTCGCCTCTCTGCCGTCACCAGCCTTGTTCCTTTTCACACGCGTGGCATCCTTCACGCCACACTTAATTGGGGAATAAAAAAAGGCCTTTCATGCTCTTGTTCACCTCTCTGCAATTTCTTCACTTCCCTTTTTGTTTCCTGGGGGAGGCATGTGAACGGATTCAGTCTCATTATGTGTCAGCCCTTGCTGTCCCCTTGGCGCTGGCTAGTGTGGCTCTATTCTTTGCACATTGATATTTTGCATCCACAGAGCTGTGTGTGCATGCAGGACTCTTCCAAGTCCCTTGGCTTTTGTTTTTGTTTTAAGAAAGATCCTCTGGTAGCCCTCCTCTGTGCCCGGCCTTAGGATCTTGGGATGCTCACACGCTACATCAGGTCTCATAAGTCCTGCTGAGCTCTGCAGCCAAAGACTCACACTCCTATCTTCTCTGGGGGCCCCCCGCTTTGCCACTCATTACCTGTGAACTCGTAAACAACATGAGGTGAGCCTCACTCTGTTGCCAACTGTCATTCTCTCCTCACCCATTCCCAGTGGGCTCTCTGCTGCCCGCCAGCAGATGAATCAGAGAAAGTGTCTGTTGTGATTAACTAGGCTAATTTCCCTTTATTTGCAGTCATTGTTTATTAAGCCTAATATTGACAGGCACTTTACATCTCTCAGCTCTTCTCAACTACCTTACCAAGTGGGGACATTTTGTCTCAATTTCACAGCGGAGATTGGGGAAGCTCAGAGGTTGAATAGTTTAGGTAGTACGTGGTTGAGCTGAGACTCAAATACAGAGTCACTTGAATCTAAAGTACATGCTCTGTCATCCGTGTGATGGCAGAGACTGGAGCGGTTGACATTTCCAATAATGACCCAAAAGGGATATTTCTCCTTATTAAGCAGAGTGGGATTGAAACTTACTCTTATTGACTCAGATGTGCAAGAAGTATAACTCTTTAGTTTTAAGTACCAGGTCTCCTCTGGCTCTGAAATTCTCATTTCTGAAGATGACCATCGTGTGTGTGGGTGGTGAGATGTGGGGACAAGGTTTAGTAACGTAACTTGGCCTCTTTGGTTGAAATTACTCTCTCTGGTGAAAACACACACCCACACCCCCCACCACACACACACACCCCACATTTGATGATATGCTGGTCAATGATTAGCAATCGACTTTCTGGGAGGGGGAATCACCTCATTGGTTGCATTCTCCAGTTTCCTTGGTGTAAGTACACCCACGGTGGCCGATTTTAAGCCACCAGAACTGAAAGTGAACCTGGGAAGAGATACATCATGTTGGCTTTCAGGAGCCATGTGGGTCAGCCAGCTCCAATGCCACCCTAAATATACATAGTCAATATAAAGCTGAAATGCCCTAAGGGAGCTATTTACCTCCTTTCAGGAGTTTCTTCTTCCACTTCCTCCTTCTGAAGACATCTAGGTGCATGTACTACCATGAACTTTCAAATCAGCAGAGGAATGCCATGGCCTCCAAGGTAGGAGTCTTCCTCAGCTCATCCTAGCCTCCTCTGAGAGGTCCCAAGTCCTTCGTGGTCTTTGGTATCCTATTCTGGTATCCCCAAAGTGCCAGTGGGTCACTTATCTTTTGGATTTGATACTGGCATCCATTGCTGATGGCAAGGCAGCATATCTTCATCTCCAGCTCCAAAGCCTTTACTTTCTACAGCCTTGTTTCCTTCCCCCCGTAGTCCATCATTCCTCTCAGATACATTTTTTTGTTGCTGTTGTGGGACAATCTACGGGGCATCCTCAGACTTTTCTTAAACTCTTGTTCTTCTGGGACTTGTCAGTGTGACGCCCTTCTGGATATTAAGTTCTGAAAGACTTTTACAATCCCCAAGTTCACAAGCTACTCACCAATACAAATCTATGAAAACATGGAAATTTCTATCCCAACATTTGAGTTGCATTCCCAAAAGCAGGGAGAGAACAGAAAGTGAAGCCATTTGTGCCTGACACCTTGCCCATGGCTCCTCCCCAATCCCAACATCCAAAACATGTTAGACATCCCCCTGGGTCATATTCTGAATTCTTCCCTGCTGTATGATCTATTCTACTGTAAGTTCTCCAATGTCTGACTGGTTTCCATTATAAATTCTTTTGCTGTCTCAATGAAACTTTATTTTTCTTTTGCAATGTCAAAACACTTGTTTTCAGACTACTGAATGACTTTAGATTTGAACAATTTCATGTTGAAACACAAAGCCTAGGAAATGACTTCTTTTTCTAAGTGGTGTTACCTCCCTTGTGAATGGATCAATGCTGTGGTTTTAACAGGTGTGAAAAGACAGGGCAACAGATTTTACAGAGGTTAAAAAATTCACCCACTTAACATTCCTAAAGATATTATGTCCTCTAAGCCAATCACGATGAGAGAAAATCATTATTATTTTTTTTTTTTTTTAAGAAATCAGGGGAAGGCTGGTGGCAAAACAGACACTTGGGTGTTATTTGATTATATGTGAAATACTGGAAACCCAGAGTTGACAAGAGGGAGAATTTATTTATGACAAGTTTAAAGTGGGCTGGAGGACAATGATAGGCTGATTGGATTTCCAAGGACAGAAGGAAGTGCAACTCAAAGACCAAAGGACATTACACACAGCTCCTTTGCAGGAGTAAGTACCTGTTACTATGGCAATACCTGTTCGTCCCTGAGCCCTCCACTCTCAGCCCCACCTTACTCTATTGCATGTCTGTTTTCGAATCTTGAGGGTGGCAACTTTTTTTTACTTTTCCTCTAGAATTGAAAACCTAAGAAAAGTGTCAGGGAGCATAAGCATTTGAATATCTAAGCAAGGACGAGTGAATGCTGGGACAATTATGAACCATGCCTCAGACTATAAAAATTCAGGACAAAACCATCAATCTATAGTAAGGATAGAAGGGACAGTAACAGTTTCAGAGTCAGCTTACTGTAGAACAGGGAAAAAATATCCAAAAGGTACTTTTCTACTGTCTGCCACTCACACCTTGCTCTGGACTCCAGTGACTACACCTGGGGCCAATTTTTTCATCTCTTAGGATCCATTGCAGTGGACCTAAGACAGAAGGAACGCTCAGTGTCTTGTCAGAGAGTTTATTAGGAAATTGCTAGAGCCGAATAGATGGGTCTCATGATACAGTCTTTGAACACAAGACCCCAGCACAGTGGAATAGAAAGTTGATTTTACCATCGCGTGTATTTGCATAATCAATCCATTGGTGAAAACATTTTCGGAGAGGTTCAACCAAATGCTCCCTCCAAATGTATGAAGTTTCAAGCTGTGAGGCTATGAAGCAATTGTGTTGTAAACCTGGACCACACCCAGGAGAAAAACCTCGGGCGGGGCTTGAGAGAGGCTGTCTTTTTCACCAGCGGCCGGTAGGCGGAGCTCGTGCTTCGTCTTGGAGCCCGGAGTCAGGGCGCAGAGAAAGAAGCAGAGGCGCTTTAAGAGAGAAGAGACCAGAGATGCAGATTTGGGTGTGGGAGGGAGATTTTTTTCTAAAGAAAAGAAAATGTATATTTCTCTCGAATGTCATCACTTTGGTTAACTATTTTTTGAAAGACAGACAATGAGTACTGTCCAGAATACCTCTATAACTCTCTGACATACACTTCTTCCCAATGTTTCTTTTCCACACAAGCAAAAGTCTCTTGGGTGGAGAGTGTAGTCTCCGGAGCAACACGATTTGCTGAACTACGTACAAACACGTTTCTTGGTGACATTTACCATTGAGGTTCTAAGGGCTGGCCTGGTACCTTCCACCAAATGTGCATGTGGGGGGTGGGAGACCACCAGGAAAGAGCAACAGGGCTGGCGTGCATGAAGATGGAGGTGTTGCCTGGGAAAAGGAGACAGAGATCAGGCAGGAGCCTTTGTTGGGCCTTGTGTGGAAACAGAGGCTGGCAGCCTGGTTTATAATTTAAGCTTTGACTTAGTTATTGAAGAGTCACTGTGGGTGTGCATAGGTGTATTTGCCTATGTGCGTGTGTGTGTGAGTGTGTGCACTTTGTTCACGCCTTCTGAATCAATGATCAAGACCAGCTAAAAATCCAGAGTAGCAATTCTGTGGACCAGTCCATCTCTCCAGCCCCAAGAGAGGAAGAAAAGAAAAAAAAAAAAAAAAAAGTAAAAACTCATCACAAGCTTGGATAATTTTTTAAGGAAAAAAAAGCATCATTGCTTTTTCGTGGATACAGTGAAATAGAATGAGAACTTTCTTTAAAACAGTTTGCTGTATGATTCCTTCTTGAAGAGTGGTAGTTTCTGATGCTATGTATTAACAGATCCATGCCTGAATACTAACTAGAATTAAGTGCTCAATAGCTCATGATTCAAGTATTTTCCTTACTTCTGAAGTCTCCCTTAAAGGTAGAGTTTGCTAACTTAATATATCTTTTGTCCAAAGGGGAGATGGCAAAGAGGGACTGAAAGGACCCTCCTGGCAAGTTGTCTGCCTACCTTGTATCAATGTGCCCTGGGGCTCTGGCTGGTGCAGAAAGTTAACTGCTGGAGAGTTATGCCATCTTGTGGTCAGACTAGAAATTAAGCCTGGAAATTAAGAGGCACCCAAGGAAACCATCAATACTTGAACTGTCTGGGGTTTCAAAATAGGTGGGCAGAATCATTTGAGTTAGGATCCTATTCATAAGACTTTCTTGGTGGGTCTCTAATTGGGGCCCTTTGCATCAGGGCTGTGGGGCTGTTCTTTCGCATATGCAGACTAGTTTAAATCTGTTTTGTTAGAATTAAAATTGCTCTGAGAAGGGGAATTATTAGACTTTAAAGCCACTTTTCACTGAGCATGAGTGAAGTTAAACCTAGTGCTCACTGGGTTTGCAATAAAAGGAGGAGATTCCTGGTGTCTGGAGGAAGGAGAATCAACTTATTTGAGCCTGGATAGAGGCATAGAGCAGGCCAAGAAGAGAAAAACTAGCAGTTGGGGGTAGATTCATTTTCCAAAAATGAATCTATCAAGAAATATTCAAAATACTACCTTCCCAGATACTGTAGGAGGAGCTGTTGCCTTGTGGTCCACTTTACTTGGCCTATTTCTGAGGGTTTTTTTTTTTTTTCTTTCTTTCTTTCTTTTTTTTTTTTTTCTTTTGAATTTTTGTCTGAAAACAGAACCATAGGATTTTTCTTTGTTAAATGTCCTGAAACGGAAAGGTCTGGAAACCAAGAGTGCAGAGCTGTTCTTAATAGGTCGTATTTTTCCAGATCTGTGTATCTGGTACAATATTTATCATCATAATCTATAATGGCTTTCTGGGACAAGTTGCCTCCCTATGGAGGCAAGTCACATTTAGAAATCTTTGGAGAGTGCACTTTTTCCTTGTGGATTATGCAGGTAGGGTATTTTTTTCTGGTTTGTTCCTCTGCATTGTAAATGGTCTAGAAGCCGGTGACTGACCTTTGGTCAATAAACAGTACTTATTTTTTAGTACCCAGAGGGTCTCTATTATTTCTTACAATTGCATAAGGATTTGTACTTACCTCAAAATAAAAAGTTTAGTTAACAAAAAAATAATAATTATTTTCTTAATAACTGCAAATGAAGCAAGACAAATCAGAAAGTTCATTGTCATTTAAATGTGTTCATAGGGGCTGGGGATATGGCTCAGTTGGTAGAGTGCTTGCCTTCATGCATAAGGCCCTGGGTTCAATCCCCAGCACCACAAAAAAAAAAATAATAGTAATAAAAAAAATGTGTTCATATAAAATGCAGACACACCTATGCCATTTGGAGCAAAGGGGATTACTTGAAATCAGATGAAACACATTCAAATCCCCTCTTCAGCTGCTTAGCAGCTGCGTAAATGTGAATGAATTATGAAATAATGTGAATCTCAGTCAGTAAAACTGGAGCAATGTTACCAATCAGAGGGGGTGTCTGGGATGCCTACAGGAGATAACCTGGATAAAACGTGCACTACCTTATCACAAGAGGAAAGCAGACAAAGTCTCTTCAGTTACTGGGTATCCACCACCATTTAGTGGACTCTCATCCTACAGGAACCCCAAACTCTCCTTAGGCCATGTGGGAGTCATCACAGATGACAAATGGCATTTGCAGTCAGGCTGTTATGAAGAACAACTTTGCTTTTACTACATAGGGTGGGAATTTTGGACCATTGATATCTCTATGTCAAGGACCTCATTATCTCTGGAAACCGAGGTGCCATGTAAAACTTAATGATTAATTTTTACCTGGATTCCTTATTTTATTTTACCTTATTGATAAAATGTCTTGATGATCCAGTAATTCTGACTTGGCACTTGATTCTCCATTCCCAGACCACTCAACACTACTTCAATATAATCCCAGAAACTTTTAGGCAATTAAACCCCAGAGGAGCTTCCATGTGTGAGCCCCTTAGGAGCGACCCCAGAGCTGCTCCAGTAATTGTGGCAGCTCCAGTAGCTGCCCTGCTGAGCCCTTCAGCAACCACACGTGACCTGGCCACACAGGGTCAACTCACTGTTTTCACCTTTCTCTGACAGATAGGAAGGGATTAAACTGATCAATGTTAATCTCAAATTGTAGAAGTAACGTAACCAATGAAAACTTCTTTAATCTATTAAATTTGGTGAATCCTTGCCTGTTTCCAATAAAAAAGGTTAATGTTATAATTTGTTACAGTTTATCAAACCTCCCTTTCGTGTGTCCCTCTGCCTACACACCAGTGTGAGCGTGCATGCACACTAAGCCTCTAAAATCTCTTGCAACTCTGAGATGTTTATGATGTCAGGGAGAGACTATTAATATTATTCATGCTTTGTAGGGAAACTGAAACTGGGGTGCCAAGAACATCCGGACTTGCCACTGTTCTTAAAGAAGCAAGGTAAGGCTCAGATGTCCAAGTTCAGGCAAAATCGTAACTAGAATTTGATTTTTCTTTTTGAATATAGGTCTTTGTCCACTTTTCGAGAGCTATTTGATTAAACAGAATTCTGGATTAAACAGAAACACAGGTAGGTACCCAGTTATTACTTGCTGAATGTATGAAAGGAAAACTTCTAATGTTTATCTAGAGAGAATTCACCCTCCCAGGATAGAGACAAAAGTTAGTAACTTCAACCTTATCGACTGTATTGTTCATTTACAGGATGTGAGTGACCTCCCGATGGTCCTGACCTCTATGAACATGAGACATTGTTAAGTATTGTTTGCATTCTCTTGAAACTCTTTCCCACTGGATAACTTTTATAATAATCCTCATAATTCTTCTGCCTCTTTTCCTTTTCTTTATTTTTCTCCAACATTTTCTTTTCTCTTTTTTCAAAATGTACTTATTTTCTAAAAGTTTGAACCTGGCTAATTTCCCCTTTCACTGTGGAGGAGAAATGTCCCGGTCATTCTGTAGATTAACTGAAAACATGGGTTCTGTGGTCATATCAATTTGGAAAATACTTTATATGGCCTATATATTGGGAAGGTGTATTATGTTCATTAATGAATCAAAGACCAATAAAGAAATGTTTTTCTTTCTGAACCTAGCATTTCCCAAACTTATTAGACTATATGCTTTTGTTCCTGAACACACAAATATAAAATAACTAAGATTGTATAGAAGAGCTACAATTTAAGATTCCATTTTGAAAATGAAAATAATAGAAGTTGTACAGAAGTCATGAGTCCCTGGAGGCTCTGAATCATTCTGAGGAGTTTCACTGAAGCCCTCTACTCTGGGAATAGGTAAAGTTTACAGTTAGGTTCCCTTACTCTTGGGGAGGAATACCCTGCCAAACTTGGCAGTTTCTGTTCTAAATGTCTCCATTTCCTATCATATCTTAATGATCAAAGTCAAAGCTTTTTCCACACAAAATTCTCAACTGTGCTTTATTCCTTCTTAACCCCAGTGCCTTTCTCTCTTCCCCTCCTCCCTTAGTCTCTCTCATCCTGGTGGAAACTGTCATGCACATGGAATTTGCAGAGGGAGGAACCCTTTCCTCTGCCTTACCTTAGCCAGAGTTATTGGGCATAGCAGAGACTCTTATTATAGTGTCTACATTTAATCTTTTTGGGGGAGTGCCTACTGGGGATTGAACTCAGAAGTACTTGACCACTGAGTCACATCCCCAGCCCTGTTTTATATTTTATTTAGAGACAGGATCTCACTGAGTTGCTTAGTGCCTCGCTTTTGCTGAGGCTGGCTTTGAACTCTCGATCCTTCTGCCTCAGCCTTCTGAGCCTCTGGTATTATAGGCGTGTGCCATGGAGCCCAGCTATATTTAAGATCTTTTTAATGTGGAATCTTACTATTGGGAATTGAGACGCAATCAACATTTCCAGCCCCGTAAGGTACTTGATCTCTGTATTTTCACTGTTCTCATTTATCTTGTTTTAACCAGCTAGCTATTTTTAAAAACTAATTAATTAATCTTGATTAGAAAATCATTAGCATATTATAAAATTCACCCTTTTAAAGTGCACAATGCAGTAGATAATTAGCATATTATAGAATTCACCCTTTTAAAGTGCACAATGCAGTAGATTTTAATGTATTCTGAGTTATCTAACCTACAACCATATCCACCTAATTATAGAATATTTTTCTCTCCTGCACAAGAAATTGCACACCTCCTGGTGACCTGTCCACCTCCGCCCCTCCCCCAGCCCCTAGGAATCACTAACCTGCTGACTGTGGGTCTGGATCACCTTTCCTGGACATTTCATGTAACTGAAATAATACAGTATCTGGTCTTTTCTGCCTGGCTTTTTTTCCACTTCACATAACAGTTTGAAGGTTTATCTATCTTGGAGCATTTATCAGTAAATAAGCATTTCTTTTGGGCAGTGTTTTCGTAAGTATTTTGTTCTGTTTGAATAAACTATAAATGAATTGTTTTTCTTTATCTGTTTGTCTATCTGGGCTTCGGGATTAGAGAGTTTAATCCACTTACACTTAGCAGTTACTAATAGGGAAGGATTTGTGTCTACAGTTCTGCTCTATATTTTCTATATGTCTTGTGTCTTTTTTGTTCCTCTATTACTGCCATTATTGCCTTCTGTCATATGGAACAAGTAAACAAGTATTTTTTTTTTCTTTCCTTCTTCTTTATTTTTGGGGATTGAACCCAGAAGTGCTTTACCACCTAACTATATCCCCAGCCCTTTTATTTTTTATTTTGAAATGGTCTTTTAAGTTGCTGAGAATCTTACTAAATTGGAGAGTCTGGTCTCAAACTTGTCATCCTCCTGCCTCAATCTCCTCAATCACTAGGATTACAGGAGTGAACCAATGCACCTATTTTCTACTTAATTTCCTTGTTACACACTATTTAACTTAATTCCATTGTTGTAGCACTTAGCTCCATTGTTATTTCTTGTACTATATATTTTTGATATTTTCTTGGCAGTTTCCCTGTGGATTACAATTAGCATTTTAATTTATAATGATCTAATTTAGATCAATTTCATTAGTATACAAAAACTTTCCTCCAACATAGCTCTGTCCTCCCTATGGCTTTTGTGCTGTGGCATCTTTCTATATTGTATAATTGCTGTTTTATATAGTTGTCTTTTAAATCAAATAGGAGAAAAAGTTTTGAAGAAACCCACACACACTGTTTTTACAATCACATCTGCTGTAATAGAAAATACCACAACTCTTAATTCTTTAACAGATACACTTGTTTTTTATTCTTACAACAGCCCAGAGACCTAGTCATGTGGATCACTCAGGCAATCTGCTTTCCATAATTATCCAGGTGACTTGGCTTCTCCCATCTCATGCTTTGTCATGCTCAGAGTTATGAAGAATCACCATTTGAGGGAGAGTGGATAATTTGGAATGTTTCTATGGGCCAGAACAGGAAGTGATGATTGTCTCTTCTGTCACATTTCAATGATTTCATACAACTGTAGTCTCAGTGGATGTCAACTCAGAATACACCGTAGGTTGTGGTGATCATGGTAGTTTATACCAAACTACTTCTTTTTCATGAAGTATATTTTCAACACTTTATTGAGGTATGCTTGACATTAAAAACTGTACAAGTTAAAATTGTACATTTTGATAAGTCTGCAATTATGTATAGACCTGTAAAACTATCAACATATTTATGAAAATGAGCATATCTATCTCTCCCATATATTCACTGGGTTTCTTTGTTATCCAGTCTTCCCACAAGCAAGCAACACTGATCTGTGTTCTGAGTATGAATTAATTTGCATTTGATAGAACTTTTATATCAATGGAATAATTGAACATGAGCTTCTGTGGGGGTGTTCTGGTGTTTTTCATCAGTAGTATTATTTGAGATTAAACCATAGTGTTGTATGTGTCAATCATTTATTTTTTTTTTTTAAGGCTAAGGGTGATGATTAATTTTATGGGTTAGCTCTATGGGCTAAGCAATACTGTTGCTTATTATGACTGTTATTTCTGCCATGTCTATCCGAGTTTCGAGTTTCTCTGGAAGAGATTAGCATTTGAATCTGTAGATTGTGGAAAGAACAATTTACCAACTTAAATTGTTTGCCAACATCATTCAGTCTATTGGGACCTGTAGAAAAAAAAGTAGAGGAAGGGTTAAATTTTGTCTTTTTGAAACTTTCATCTTCTGCACTTGAACACTGAAAATCCCAGACCAGGACTTATACTATGGGGTTTTCAGGCCTTACGATTTAGACTGAACGACACCATTGATTTTCTTTTTTTTCCAGTTTGCAGATGGCATGTCATGGGACTTCTCATGCTCCATAATAGCATGCACCAACCCCTACCCTCATCTATGTATTGTTCAGTTTCTCCAGAGAGCACTATCAAATCCAATAAATATCCTATTACATGGTTATGTCACAATTTGATTTTCCATTTATCTGTAAGTGAATGTTTGGGAATTTTACATTTTTGCTATGATCAATTAAGCCTCTACAAACATTTGCATTACAAGTTTTTGTATGGGTACATGTTCTCATTCTCTTGAGTAAATATCCAGGATGGAATAGCTGGGTCACACAGCCACATATATATTTAGCTTTTGAAGAAACATCACACATTTACCAACCATTTTACATTTCCATCAGCAATGTATGAGAATTCAGTTAGCCTAAATATCCTCATTAACCTTTGGTATGGTCAGTCCTTTTAATCTGCCCCTTATTAAGTAAAAATATAGTGGTACATCATTGTGGCTTTAATTTATGTTTTCTTAATGAGTAATGATAACTTTATAACTTATTTTGTCATCAGCATATTTATTTGGGTGAAATGTCTATTCAGTTCTTTGCCCATTTTTTTTAGTTAGTTGTTTTCCTTCTTATCAAGATATAAGGCCTTTTATATATTCTGGTTGCAGGTTCTTTGGAAAATATATTTTTGTCAAATATCTTCTGTTATGGTTTGGATGTGAGGTGTCCCCCAAAAGCTCACAAGTGAGAGAATGCAAGAAGGTTCAGAGGAGAAATGATTGGGTATTATAAGAGTCTTAACCCTATTAGTGAATTAATCCCCTGATAGGGATTTTGACTTATTTTGAGGACATTTTTGTATAGGAAGGGGAAGTAATATCTGAGGTTAATTTATTTGCTTTTAGATTCCCCAATTGTCATTTTGTTGATTATCCTTTCTACATTAATTAATTTAGCTCATTTATCCAAAGCTAATTAACTACATAGAAGTGGGTCTGATTTTGGTCTTTATTTTTTCATTTTGACTAACGTAAGTCTTTTGAATTTTGACTTTATTTCTAGAAATAGCTTGCTAATTTACACACACACATACAAATTTTTATTGAGATTGCATCAAAGTCATAAATCTATTTGGAGAGAATGTCATAATAGTATAGAGTTTTCCAATGTATTAACATAGTGTGTTTACTTATTTAGGCCTTTTTAAATTTTCTTTTCCAGTGATTTGTAGTATTCAATGAACATACAGTACACATTTTTGTTAGGTCTATTCCAAGTCTGCCATATTTTCTTTTTCTTTTTCTTTTTTTTTTTTTTTTTGCGGTGCTGGGGATTGGACCCAGGGCCTTCTGCTTGCAAGGTAAGCACTCTACCAACTGAGCTATATCCCCAGCCCCAAGTATGCCATATTTTCTGATGCCATTGTAAATGATCTTGTGTTTTAATTTCACTTTAGACTATTTGCTTCTAGTTTATAGAAATATAATCTATTTTTATATTGACCCTGCATTTCGCTATCTTGCTAAATTCATTTTTTAGTAATAATTTTTTTGGTGAAATCTTTATGTTTTACCATATATAATCATGTATGTCATCTTGAAAATCATCTTAAAATTAGTTTTGCTTTTAACTTTCAAATATTTCACTGGTCTTATTGAATGCGCTACAACTTCTAGTGCTATGTTGAACAGAAATAGTTTGAGCAAATATTCTTTGTTTTTGATTCTTATTCCAACGTCTGTTGCCATTAAATATGATTTTAGTAGAGGTCTTTCATAAATATCTGTTGTCAGGATGAGGGAGCTCCCTTCAATTTCAACTTTTTTGAGATTTCTTATTATGAATGAATGTTGGATTTTGTCAAATATTTCTTTTAAACATAGATCAAGACTATCATTTTTCTTGTTTAGTTTGTAAATATGATCAATTATTCTGAATGTGTTTTCCAGTGTTGAATCAAATTTACATTAGCATATCTTTCTATTTCCTTTTTTTTCAACCTGTTGACACAATGGTATTTAAAGAATATTCCTGGGGCGGTCTGGCCTGGAGGGGCTGGAGTTGCTGGCTCCAGTGGGGAGTTTGGACACTTCGGCGCCATTTTGCAGCTTCCCTGGCAGAGGGCGACCATCCGGGGCTGCCTGAGTCCTCAGAGCTGAGCTATGGTCTTCCCTGCCACTGCGAGGCATCTCCTGGGGAGGTCTGACCTGGAGCAGAGGGAATCGCCAGCTCCAGCGGGGAATTTGGGCCCTTCAGCGCTATTTTACAGCTTCCCTGGAAGAGAGTCACCACCTGCCACCGACTGAGCGCCCAGCGAGGAGCTCAGGCCTGCCTGGGATCTCAAACCCAGTGTCTCCATCACTGAGCACAGTTTTGTGTCCCCACCCCAACTTCATCTAGTTCCCAGATCCACACCCTGGCCCCGGGGTCTAGCACCTTGCTGTATCTGATTGTCTATCAACACCAGGCAGCCTCTGCCCAGAAGCATTGATTATTCCCAACCTGGAGGAAGTGGGACAGCAGCTTTCTTATGTCACCACTTGATCAAGCACCTCTCAAACATCAGGTGAGTTACTGGAAATCTGCAGGGACACTTTAAGTCTTTACAGGAAAATTGCAATCCCTCTGATTCGCACTACTAGAGGGGAAGATATATGACCAGCATGAGAAAACACGGGAAGAAAGTGTCCCAAACAAACCTAGATGATATATCAAGAGAACCCAAAGATAGCATGGTAGAAGGAATGACAGAAAGGGAGTTCAGAATGTTCATAATTAAAATGATCCGAGAAGAAAATGATGTGATGAGAGAGCAGATTCAGGCTATGAATAATCAGCTAATAGAGCAATTGCAGGAAGCAAAAAATCATTTCAATAAAGAGATAGAAGTTCTGAGAAAAAAAACAAACAGAAATCCTTGAAGGAAACAAGGAAATGAAGGAAACAATCAACCAAGTTAAAAACTCAATAGAAAGCATAATTAATAGAATAGATCACTTGGAAGACAGAACCTCAGACAATGAAGACAAAATATTTAATCTTGAAAACAAAGTCGAACAAACAGAGAAGATGGTTAGGAATCATGAACAAAACCTCCAAGAAATATGGGACATCATGAAAAGACCAAATTTAAGAGTTATTGGGATTGAGAAAGGCACAGAGATACAAACCAAGGGTATGAATAATCTGTTCAAGGAAATAATATCAGAAAATTTCCCAAATATGATGAATGAGATGGAAAATCAATTACAAGAGGCCTACAGGACACAAAACACACAGAATTACAACAAATCCACACCAAGGCACATTATAATGAAAACACCTAACATACAAAACAAAGATAGAATTTTAAAGGCTGCGAGAGAAAAGCATTAGATTACCTACAGGGGGAAACCAATACGGATATCAGCAGATTTCTCAGCCCAGACCCTAAAAGCAAGAAGGGCCCAGAACAACATATTTCAAGCTCTGAAAGAAAATGGATGCCAACCAAGAATCTTATACCCAGCAAAACTTACCTTCAGATTTGATGACGAAATAAAATCCTTCCATGATAAACAAAAGCTTAAAGAATTCACAAAGAGAAAGCCTGCCCTACAGAACATCCTCAACAAAATATTCGAAGAGGAAGAAACAAAAAACAACAATCTCTGTCAACATGGGGAGGAATTACCCTAAAGAAAGTGTCAATCAAAGGAGAAACAAAGTTAAGCTAAAAACTCCAAAAAAGCTAAAATGGCAGGAAATACAAGTCATATCTCAATAATAACCCTGAATGTAAAAGGCCTAAACTCATCAATCAAAGGCCATAGACTGGCAGATTGGATTAAAAATAAAGACCCAACAATATGCTGCCTTCAAGAGACTCATCTCATAGAAAAACGTGCCCACAGACTAAACGTGAAAGGTTGGGAAAAAACATACCATGCACATGGACTGAGTAAAAAAGCAGGAGTTTCCATCCTCATTTCAGATAAAGCAGACTTCAAGCCAAAGTTAGTCGGAAGGGATAAAGAAGGACATTTCATACTGCTTAAAGGAAGCATAAATCAGCAAGACATAACAATCATAAATATTTATGCACCAAACAATGGTGCCTCCATGTATGTCAATCAGATCCTTCTCAATTTCAGGAATCAAATAGACCAAAACACAATAATACTGGGGGACTTTAACACTCCTCTCTCACCGTTGGACAGATCTTTCAAGCAAAAATTGAACAAAGAAACCATAGGACTCAATGACACGATCACTAATTTGGACTTAACAGACATATATAGAATATTCCATCCATCAAAAAGAGAATACACTTTCTTCTCAGCAGCTCATGGCTCCTTCTCTAAAATAGACCATATGTTATGCCACAAAGCTACTCTTTGCAAATACAAAAACATAGAGATACTACCTTGTATACTATCAGATCATAATGGAATGAAATTAGATATCAATGATAAAGTTTAAAACAGAAACTACTCCAAGTCCTGGAGATTAAATAATATGCTATTGAATGATGCATGGATAACAGAAGACATTAGGGGGGAAATTAAAAGATTCTTAGAGGTCAACGAGAACAAAGATACAACATATCAAAATCTCTGGGACATTATGAAAGCAGTGCTAAGAGGAAAATTCATTGCATGGAGTGCATTTAATAAAAGAATGAAAAGTCAACAAATCAATGATCTCACACTACAACTCAAAGCCCTAGAAAACGAGGAACAGATCTTCACCAAAAGTAGTAGAAGACAGGAAATAATCAAAATCAGAGCTGAAATCAATGAAATTGAAACAAAAGAAACAATTCAAAAAATTGACGAAACAAAAAGTTGGTTCTTTGAAAAAATAAACAAAATTGATAAACCTTTAGCCATGCTAACAAAGAGGAGAGAGAAACTCCAAATTACTAAAATTCGTGATGGAAATGGAAATATTACAACAGACACAATTGAAATACAAAACATAATAAGAAGCTACTTTGAAAATTTATACTCCAACAAAATAGAAAACCTGGAAGACATCAACAGGTTCCTAGAGGCATATGAGCCACCCAAACTGAATCTGGAGGACATACACAACTTAAATAGATCAATTTCAAGCAATGAAATAGAAGTCATCAAAAGCCTACCAACAAAGAAAAGTCCAGGACCAGATGGATTCATAGCCGAGTTCTACAAGACCTTCAAGGAAGAGCTCATTCCAATACTCCTCAAAGTTTTTCATGAAATAGAGGAGGAGAGAACCTTTACAAATTCATTCTATGAAGCTAATATCACCCTGATACCAAAACCAGAGAAGGACACATCAAGGAAAGAAAATTTCAGACCCATATCTCTAAGGAATATAGATGCAAAAATTCTTAACAAAATTTTAGTGAATCGCATACAAAAGCATATTAAAAAGATAATGCACTATGATCAAGCGGGTTTCATCCCTGGGATGCAAGGTTGGTTCAACATCCGGAAGTCAATAAATGTAATTCACCACATCAACAGACTTAAAGTCAAGAACCACATGATTATTTCAATAGACGCAGAGAAAGCATTTGATAAAATATAGCACCCATTCATGCTCAAAATAG
>JAJEJO010004476.1:1310078-1351975 GCA_020662805.1 Glaucomys volans
AAGCCCACAGCTAACATCATTCTAAATGGAGAAAAATTGAAAGCATTCCCCCTGAGAACTGGAACAAGGCAGGGATGCCCTCTTTCACCACTACTATTCAACATTGTTCTTGAAACTCTAGCCAGAGCAATTAGACAGACCAAAGAAATTAGAGGAATACAAATAGGAAAAGAAGAGCTCAAACTATCCCTATTTGCTGATGACATGATTCTCTATTTAGAAGACCCTAAGAATTCCACCAGAAAACTTCTGGAACTCATAAATGAATTCAGTAGAGTAGCAGGATATAAAATTAATGCTCATAAATCTAATGCATTTTTATTTGTAAGTGATGCATCCTCTGAGAGAGAAATTAGGAAAACTACCATATTCACAATAACCTCAAAAAAATAAAATACTTGGGAATCAATCTAACAAAGGAAGTGAAAGACCTCTACACTGAGAACTACAGAACACTAAAGAAAGAAGTTAAAGAGCATCTGAGAAGATGGAAAGATCTCCCATGTTCTTGGATAGGCAGAATTAATATTGTCAAAATGGCCATACTTCCAAAAATGCTATACAAATTCAATGCAATTCCAATTAAAATCCCAATGATGGACCTTATAGAAATAGAGCAAGCAATCATGAAATTCATATGGAGGAATAAGAGACCCAGAATTGCTAAAGCAATCCTTAGCAAGAAGAGCGAAGCAGGGGGTTTCACAATACCAGACCTCCAACTATACTACAGAGCAATAGTGACAAAAACAGCATGGTATTGGTACCAAAATAGGCAGGTAGATCAATGGTACAGAATAGAGGACACAGAGACAAACCCAAATAAGTACAGGTATCTCATACTTGACAAAGGAGGCAAAAACATGCAATGGAGAAAAGACAGCCTCTTCAACAAATGGTGCTGGGAAAACTGGAAATCCATATGCAGCAAAATGAAACTAAACCCATATCTCTCACCCTGTACAAAACTCAACTCAAAGTGGATCAAGGACCTAGAAATCAGACCAGAGACTCTGCACCTAATAGAAGAGAAAATAGGTCCAAATCTTCATCATGTTGGCCTAGGACCAGATTTCCTTAACATGACTCCCAAAGAGCAAGAAATAAAAGCACGAATCAATGATTGGGATAGAGTGAAACTAAAAAGCTTCTTCTCAGCAAAGGAAACAATCAGCAATGTGAAGAGAGAGCCTTCAGAGTGGGAGAAAATCTTTGCCACACACACTTCGGACAGAGCACTAATCTCCAGAATCTACCAAGTACTCAAAAATCTTTACACCACGAACACCAATAACCCAATCAATAAATGGGCCAAGGAAATGAACAGACACTTTACAGAGGAAGATCTACAAGCAATCAACAGATTCATGAAAAAATGTTCAACATCATTCACTATAAGAAAAATGCAAATCAAAACCACCTTAAGATTTCATCTTACCCCAATTAGAATGTCTATTATTAAGAACTCAGGCAACAACAGGTGTTGGCGAGGATGTGGGGAAAAGGGTACACTCATACATTGCTGGTGGGAGTGCAAGTTGGTGCAGCCACTCTGGAAAGCAGTGTGGAGATTCCTTAGAAAACTTGGAATGGATCCACCATTTGACCCAGCTATCCCACTCCTTGGCCTATACCCAAAGGACTTAAAATCAGATTACTACAGTGATGCAGCCACATCAATGTTCATAGCTGCTCAATTCACAATAGGTAGATTGTGGAACCAACCTAGATGTCCTTCAATAGATGAATGGATAAAGAAACTGTGGTATATATACACAATGGAATATTACTCAGCCATAAAGAAGAATAAAATTATGGCATTTGCAGGTAAATGGATGATGTTGGAGACTGTTATGCTAAGTGAGATTAGCCAATCCCCAAAATCCAAAGGCCGAATGATCTCTCTGAAACGTGAATGATGATGCATAATGCAGGGTGGAAGGGTGGCAAGAATGGAGGAAGGATAGATAGCATAGAGGGAAGGGAGGGGTGGGGTCAGGGTGGGGGGGTGAGAGTAATAACAGAATGAGACAGACATCATTGCCCTGTGTACATGTATGAGTGCACAGATGGTGTGACTCTACTTTGTGTACAACCAGAGAAACAATAGCTGTACTCCATTTGTGCTCAATGAATCAATAAGCAAATAAATAAATAAATAAATAAATAAAGAATATTCCTTGTGGGAAGCATATTGTTGGGGCTTGAATTTTTATCTATCTTGACAATCTCTGATTTTTAATTGGCAAGTGTATGAGATTTACATGTATTGTGATTATTGGTATGGCTGAATTGAAATATAACTTTTAAATTTTTTTTTTTTTTTTTGGAACCGGGGATTGAACTCAGGGGCACTTGGCCACTGAGCCACATCCCCAGCCCTATTTTGTATTTCATTTAGAGACAGGGTCTCACTGAGTTGCTTAGGGCCTTGCTAAGTTGCTGAGGTTGGCTTTGAACTCGTGATCCTCCTGCCTCAGCCTCCGGAGTTGCTGGGATTACAGGCGTGTGCCACCGCGCCCGGCTATTTTGTATTTTTAAATCTGCTTTTTTGTTTGTTTTTTGGGGGGTCTTTTTCCTCTTACTGATTTCATTTGCAACAATTGAAGTTTTGGGCAATCTCATTTTAACTCTTTTGTTGGCTTGTTGGGTAAACTATATAAATTATAAAATGTTATGTATTAGAAATTATAAAATGTTTTTATAATGTTTGCTTATGGGGTTTATTAAATAAAATTTTATCTTGTCACAATCAACGTTCAAGTCATTTTGTACCATTTTCTGTTCAACATGAAAAAGGTACCACAGTATATTTTTGTTTTTCCTCTCTAGTCCTTCGAGCTGTGTTTAAATATGCATTTTAGTTCTTTATTTTAACATATTATTACTTATATTTCAATAGCAAATTATCTTAAGATTGAAAAGAATGTTTTAGTTTTGTCAGTGTATTTATATTTCCTACTTGTCTTCATCTTTGTCTAGATCCAGATTTCCATCTGCTGTCATTTTTCTTCTTGAAGGACTTTTTTTTAACTTTCTATATTTGAGGACTACTGATAATAAATCCTTTCAGCTTTTGTATATCTCATGAAGTCTTTATTTTATTATCAGCTTTGAAAGATGCTCTCATGAGAATAGAGCTTCAAATTGAACTTTCTTCAGGTCTTTGAAGATGTTGGCTCACAATTTTAAGCCCTCTCCTGACCCTCCCGCCCCCATTTTGAATGCATCTGTTCTCTCTGGTTTTATGGTTTCTCTCAATCACCAGTTTTAATCAGTTTCTTACCACGTGCCTTGGAATAGTTTTATTGCACTTAAGGTTCATTGAGCTTCCTGCATTTGTGGGATTTATAGTTTTTATCCACCTTCAAAGAATTTTTTCCATCATTTTGTCAAATATTTTTCTATCACTACCACTTCAGGAATTCCAGTTACATGTACATTAGGCATTTTAAAGTTGTCCAAAGTTCATATTGACTTATTATTCTTTTCATTCTTCTTTCTCTCTTTAATTTTGGATAGTTTCAATGGTGATATACTCCTTGACACCTTTCCGGCTTTATTGACATGTTGTTACTCTTATTCTCCATTTCAGACATTTTAATTTTCATCTCTAGAAGCTGACATTATTTTTTTAAAATTATACCTGCTGTGTAATCTGTTAAACATTTTCTTGCTTTCTTCTACCCTTTGCAATACATCTGATATAGTAGATGTTTTAATAACACTGACTAATTTTAGTGTACATTTAATTGATTGACTTTTTTCTTCTCCTCTTAAAGGCTGTGTTTTTCACTTCTTTGACTGCCTGGCAGTTTTATTCATTGACTTCCAGACATTGTACATTTTATTTTGTGGTTTGCTAGATAGTCTTTTGTGCCTTCAAATATCCTTGATCCTTGTGCTGGGACACAATTAAGTTGGTTGGAAATGGATTGGTCTTTTCAAGGCTTGATTTTAATGTAGGTTCAGAAAAGCCTTTAGTTGTGGTTTGATTCTGCCCCAGTGCCTGAAGGGAGTCTTTTGGAATATTTCTCTTGAAGTTCCCTGAATTATGAGGTTTCCCGACTCTATTCCATGCTCTGTGTGAACTCCAGGGGCCTTTCCTTCCTGCTGGTGCCTTTCCTGGTCCCAGGTACTTTCCTCACATGCATGAACTATGCAGCTTTTACCCAAAGTCTCTAAAGGAACTCTCTGCACATCCCCAGGGCACTTTCATTGTGGAGGTCTCTCTTCTCTGCAAAGCCATCACATCTCTCACTGCCCAAATTTTTACATCCAGGAGACCGCTGGGCACGATTTGGATTCTGCCTCTCTGTAAATCAAACTGAAAACTCTCTCCAAGAAGTTAAGTTGGGAAGTGTAAACCTCACCTCATTTCTCTCTCTCTTCTCACTCCTCATCACTGCCTTTTTGTCCCCAGCGTCTGAGAACCATCATTTTATACTATTTCTAGGATTTCATCTGTTTATTTAAGTTTTTAAAGTAACAAGGTAGATCCTTTCCCTCATCTTCAATCATGGCCAAAAATAAAAGTTCTGAAATATTTTGTGGATATCAGTGTTCTGAGGACCATAATAGTTTGGAAATAGCCCTCTAGAGAATGTTATGAAGGGTGGTAGGCCAGTGTGCATTTTATCTTGCCCCAGATACACACTAGCAAATCAAGGTGAATACTTTAAAAGTTTATTCATTCCAATATCTAGTCTCTCTGGGAGGTGGTATTCTATTTGAACTCTCGATATACACTGTAATGGCTCATATTTTTGTTCACATTTTGCAGCATGAAATTGCCCTAGCTCAGCTCGAATTGGGCTGATTGCCAAACCTTTGCTTGGATCACTGCCTGGTTCAATTTGGCTGTAAATATAACTAAAATAATGGTTTCACACATGGTTATTTTGGCCATTATAACATAAGCAGACATAATCTGCTGCAGGCAAAGTATTCTGATGGTCACTATTCACCATAAAATGTCAGTATGGTCATGCTTTATAGAGATGACCTTAGTATGCATAATTGAATTTTTCTGGCATTGGGAAATGGAGCACATCTGCAAATCACAGCTGGCAACCCCTCTGGTTAATCTAGGAATAAATACAGCTGGGCCAGTGAATGAGCATTAAAAAGAAAAAAAAAGGAAACAAACAAAAGCATAACTAAGACTAAAAGTTGATATAGAAATTTCAGTTTATCAGCTCACTTGTTTATACAACATCTTGAGTTTAATAGTAAAAAATATGAGAAATCCAACATGACGCATATGAAAATTAGTACTTAGCCTATTATGTCTTGTATTCCATGAAGCAGACACTTCAAATCATGAAGCAAAATAGTGAAATGGTAACTGATGTTTATAGTTTTTTTTTTCTTTTTCCCCCTTGGAATTGCTTATTTCCCCTTGACTAATTAGCCAACTCAGGCTCAGTGAAGGCTTTGCATCCTCAGCATTCCAAGGCAATCATGATCCAGACAAAAGAGAGAAAAGGAAACTTTCCCCCAGCATTTGAGTTTCAAAGTCTTGATGATGGAAAGGAAATAAAAAATCAAAACGGCTAAGGTGACACTAGAAAAAAAGTCCATCAGGAAAAACAAATGGGGAGAACACATTTTGAATGGCTATTTGGGCTCCTGTGCAAGACACTGCATCTTGTCATACTCCATGCTGAATCCAGGAGGTAGAAGGAATGACAGCACCCCTGAGAAATCTATGCAAAGGGCATCCGTGTCCCTCCCTGTGCGACTCTGGAGAAGCAATGGAAGACAATAATAGAAATGTCCCTCTGGTACTATGAGACAGATCCAAGGCCAGCATAGTCGATTGTCCTTCACCCTGATGTGATGTGGATGCTTAAGAACAGTTTTTGCTTATGTAAGAGCAGCTCCAAGTTTCCTCCTTGGGTCTCCAAAAGAGGGTTAGCCGAGAAGGAAACAGACTCTGGACCCTGCTGTACAGACCAAGACAGGGAACTCAATCTCTGCAGCAGAGAACTGAGGAAACAAAAAACCAAGAACAACAATGTCCAGATTCACCCTACTAATCCCATGCACTTCCTTATCAAGAAAACCTATAAAAGTTAAACACATTCCTTGAAGAAGGATAAGCTCTGAATGGAGGAAGAGGTTATGTTTTCTGCTACTCAGCAAAATGGGGATTTATAATAAAGGTAATAAAAACTAAACCTTGTCATAAGAAAGGTGTTACTTTTATTACATACCTGAGTTTGGAGATGAAGGTTTAAACCAAGTAGAAGTTTCTGTAATGCATTTAAACTTACTATTTTCTGGGCTTAATTTCTAATATCAGCACTCCAAAAGAATTCATTTAAAAAATCCTGGGCAGAGATGCAACTGTAATTCGGAGAAGGAATGTGAGATGATACAATCTATAAGATATTGCAACCTAGACTAATGCACCTTGAAACCACCACTATCTGATATCATTCAGATGTCTTCTTGTTGGACAGGATTGGGATGTTCCAGCACAGCATAGCTTGGCTTGGCATGGTGGCTCTGCAGATTGGGTAGGGCAGCCCTGCTCCATGTATCTTTTATCTTTCTTCTTAGTCCAGCAGGCCAGCAATGTGCTTTTCCAATAGTGGCAGCAGAGGTGCAAAGGGAAAGTGAAAATATGTATGTTTTTAAAAACCTAATCTCACAAATGGCCCATTGTCACTTCCATCCATGTTCATTTGTCAAAGTAAGTCCCTAGCAAGGGGTGAGAAAGTGCCTCTGCTCAAGATGGTGCAGACTCAGGCAGGGGTGAAGATTTGGGTCTAATCATTTAACTGACCACAGAAGGAATGAACTTTTTTTTTTTTTTGAGTGCCAACTGGTAGCCAGACACTTCATGAAATGCTGTGTACGTTACATATCTATGCCTATAAAATGATATTACATTGTTTGCATTATTTTGTCTTTTCCTCCCAAACATGTGAAGAAAGAAGCTCAGAGAGGTCAAGTCGCTTGCCCACAGTTAATTTGAGACTGAGCTGAGTCAGCCAGAATCTAAAGCCTATGATTTGGAAGACCATGCTGTTGGCCAGTTCTCAGTTCTCTTGATGCTCGATCAAGCTCCCTTTCTCCTGAATGACCTTGACTCTAGAAGATCAGATAGCTGTGAGGTCCCTTCTTATACTTCTTTCATGCAGTCCTCCTTCCTTTCCTTTTTGACTTGTCAGTTAATTCAATGACTTTTCCTTGATTCCTATTAGTAGGTAACACCATGATGGATACCATCTGGAAAACATTTATCCAGTCTTCGGTGGAAAGTTTTACAGAACAGGAGATGTAAAAGGAGACCCTCAAGAGAAGCTGAGTCTGTGTAAATGATGAATTACCAGCCCTTGGATTCTCTGCCAGGAGCTCTCCCTGGAGTGTGGGAGCAGCACCTTTCCTTCTGTGTGCCAGCTGTTTTATTTAGCACATGTTCAGGAGAGCAAGTGCCCTCCGAATGCAGCAAGGAGGTTGGAACCTCCGAGCTTGCCTGAACTAGCTTCAACAGAATCTCTTCTACGCCAATTGTCTCAAGTACCTTCTCCCTGGATAATCATGCATCATACTTTTAGAAGCCCGGATCCCAACAGCTGGAAGTAAAACTCCCAGTGTCATGGAAGAAAACATGTTGATACTTTTAATTGGTCCCAAAAGTGAAACCCAAGGAACAATTTATTGGTTGATGGATCCGAAGCTTCCAATTTAGCTGAACTGGGAAGCATATTATAAAAATAAACACATTAGAAATTTGTGGCTAATTATTAGAAAGTTAATTTTATTTCACTCAGGATATGGTAATCAAGTGAAAAATCACTTTCAATTTAATGTATTCCTATTGAAGTTAATGATGTGTCTATTTTCCTGCAAGCATGAACACCTGCCTCTTGGACCATGCTATGGATTTCCAATAGTCTTGAATCCTCTGAGAGTCCTGAACCTGTGGAACAAGATAGGAAAAACCTTTATTCCCAACAATATGACTTCTTTGCTCAAATGATAAAGATTTGATGAGGAGGAGCAATGTAACACAGAGAGGCTAGCCATAAAGACACTTGAGAACTTCAAACACATCACAACCACATCAGTCAGTGGTTGTTGCAGTCATAGAGCACAAAATTCAACTCCCAAATCTCAAAAGCTCCTAACTAGCACTTACTTCTTACTCATGAGTATGCAAATACATTTTTTTTTTTTTTTCATTCAGGACCTCGGAGGGGATTGGCTGGGACCAATCCTTCTTCAGGTTAAAGATCAGATTCATGTCAGCTCTTTGTACCTTCCAGGATCCAGGATAAGGTGCAGGATCATGGGCACGCTCTCCACTTTCCTGTTGCAGGAAAACAACAGGACTGAAGGAAACTTGCTATTTTTTAAAGCCACAACTTGAAATAGATATATCATCATTTTTCTCATACTCCTTTGTTCAAAGCAAATCACATGGACTTTAGTCATAAAGTCAAAAAAATATATGTATCCAAAAGGGAGGGGGGAGGGAGGGAGAGAGGGAGGGAGGGAGAGAGAATGAGAATATTTGCTTAAAAAATCTAATAAGCATACCTTTATTTTTATTTTTACAGGCCAGGACCCTTCATTTCCTCTTCTGTACAATCAAAGGCAGTTGAGAATACACTAGTTGGGCTATATCCAAATGAAATTACTTAAGGAGAAATAGTAGACTAAGAAATGTGTAAACAGTCTTGTTAATTGTTAAACGTCATGCAATATTAAAACATTTATTAAGCACCTGTTATTAGCCATGGACTGTGCAGAGAGAACACATGAGTCACACAAATCATTTGGACTCCAAAACCTTCTAATCTCTTCTGAATACTGAATTAATAAATACCATTTTCAATTTAAAAAATCCTGATGATAGGGCCTTAGACGGAGGTCTCTAGATAGAGGTTTACTTATCCATTAACAAATATTTGTTGAGATTTGCTATGTGCAAGATATTACACAAGACTTTTTTGGCAGATTTCAGACTGGGTTATAGGTTTGGTTGAAGGAGGGATGAGAAGGGATATTAATATAAATGAAATGTACATTCTGGTCTCTGGAAGCTTGAACCTAGTCAGAAATAAAATGTATTCATGAGGAGCTTTGACTCGTCCCTTCCTTCCTTCCCTTCACCCTGTCCTGTCTTTCCTCTATCCTACACTAATCTTTAAGAATACATACTCTGGAGCCAATTTATTTTTTATTTTTTTGTACTAGGGATTGAACCCAGAAGTGCTTAACCACTGAGAAACATCACCAGCCCTTTTTATATTTCATTTTGAGACAGGGTCTTGCTGAGATGCTTAGGGCCTTCTTGCTAAGTTTCTGAGACTGGCATAGAATCCCCAATCCTCCTTCTTCAGGCTCCCAAGCCAGCAGGATACAGGCATGCACCATCATGCCCTGCTCTGGAGCCAGATTTCAAGTATTTAAATTCTTGCTTCAACAATTACTAGGTCTATTTTCCCAGGTAAGTCATTCAACTTCTATATGATTCAGTTTGCTTCACTGCAAAGTGTAGAAAATAATTAATGCAAACTATTCACTGCCCCCTTCCCTCCACCCTTGTACCTATCTCCTTGTTATTTCCTGTACAGGCTGAAGGTTACAACTCTATCTCTGAGAGCTTTTTTTCCCCTTTCCTCCTTTCTTCCTTCCTTCCTTCCTTCCTTCCTTCCTTCCTTCCTTCCTTCCTTCCTTCCTTCCTTCCTTCCTTTCTTTCTCTTTCTTTCTTTCTTTCTTTCTTTCTTTCTTTCTTTCTTTCTTTCTTTCTTTCTTTCTTTCTTTCTTCTCCTTCCTTTCTTCCTTCCTTCCTTCCTTCCTTCCTTCCTTCCTTCCTTCCTTCCTTCGTTTTTCCCTTTTTTTTTTCCAGATCATAGGCATATTCTTAGACCACACAGGATCCCTAGGAAGGGTCTCAACTAACAATAGACACAAAACTGATGGATTAATATTTCGTCTTCCTCACCTCTAGTTTGGGATAACTGATAACTAGTCTACCTCTGTCCCATTATTTTTCAATGAGACTAAGTTCCAATTACACATTATGATGGCTTTTACAATTCATCTCTAACTATCTCCTTCCCTTCCTTGCCGTGTTTCATGGGATCACTACTCAAACTACTTGCACATAAATCCTTGTCTGAGCATTGCTTCTGGCAAGTCTAAACCTAGACAATGATCGTTCCTACACTATATAGTTGTTGTGAGAATTTAATAGATATGAAGCTCTTACACAAGCATCTGGCACTTAATAAGTGCTGTGTTAATGCTAGATATTATTATGCTACTAGATGAAAGTTGAATGAGGTCAGGGCTTATTTTTCTATCTTTTACACTTTTACTAAACTCAATCTTTCAATTGCTGTTGGAATAAAATAGGTTTTTCACTGTTTACAAAGTTATTTACTAAACTGTCTCTCTCTCTTTACATTGTTTTTCTCCTGTATTCATTCATTCATTCAAGTTTAACTGCCACAATCAGACAGAAAACTCAAGAACACAGTTTTTCCTGCATCTGCGGGGGAAACCTTACAAGCAGATGTGAACTGTTCCAGGTCTGTCTGATGCATTTTTACTCACTTTTGAATTTTCAGTATCTGCAACAGTGCCTGATCCATAGCAAGTACCCATAAATATTTGATAATAAATTCAATTAAATACTTGGATGCCCGCTAGGCTTTGGGGATATGAAATATATACATTTATACATATATTTGTGTGTGTATACACACAAACACACACACACATGTATTGTGGGAGCTTGAAATTTAGTCACAAATAGTTATATAAGTAGAAAAATTATAAAAAATGAAAAGGTTTATGATACAAGTGTCAAAACAGGTAAGTAACAAGAGATACTATGAAAATGCTGAGGAAAACATTAAATTTAGATGGGTAGGGACATAGGTATCAAAGGAATTAGTGAAAACTTCCTAAAGAACATCTGAAATTTTCTACATGGCATTTTCCATAGAAAAATGAAGAGTCATTTGAATGTTTGGAGTGCTTTTTCCTGTGCCACACATGTCGTGTGACTTGCCTTGGAGATTTCTATTTGATGGAGTCTAGTTGCAGGCTTTCCTGAGTACTCGTCAAGAATTAAGTTAATTTTTCAGCCTAAATGATCAATGCCTTTAGGGACCAGGAGCTCTGCAGCGTTAGTGACAGAGAAAGAACATCATGAAAGGATCCTATGAGCCTTAAAACCAAAAGTTGTCAATTTATTCCTGAAGCAGAAAACCAAATGAGTAAAAATGAATTTGAGAATGAATGGTAATAAATAAAAAAGAGCAGGGCAAAAATATGAGAACTGGCCAAAGAGAAAAAGAAATCCCAAAATAACTGTGGAGAATCATTAAAGAAACCACAAAAAATTCAAATATGTTGCAGCAGCTCATGCTTCAAGGGTCCCAGAAATATCCTAATAACAGCACAGAAACCTTACCCTAAACACCAACCAACCAAACAAAAAACCAACCCTGCTTGGAGCAGAATTCATGTTGATCAAGGTGAGAACTCTGTTGATCCCAATGACTGGGAAGATTCAAATACCATGTGAGATGGAAGTTTCAGAGGACCTAGGAGGGCAGATGGGGAGGAGGAGGAGGAAGAGAAGGAACAGAACTGTAAAAGCAAATTACAGGTGAGGATAGCAATGTGAAAAGCAAATCCCATAGATTGCTAAAGGAGAATTTGTTAGATGTAGGAAGTTTGCTGAATTTGGTTAAGCCTAGAAAAGCAGTGAACTACAAAGCAAAAGTGCCATATTTTCATTCTTTTCAGGAATCAGAGCAAGGATCCCTTAATCTGTAAATCTGAGAATCCTTCCCTGGTCAATCTTCAATCTCTTTAAAAAATTCTTCCCAATGGTCTCATTTAAGCAAATAAAAAAAATGGAGAGAAAATACAGAAAATATTTTGATATAATCAATTCTACAAATATTTCGAATTGAAAAAAAATTGAGAATGACCAAAAAAAAACAAAAGTGAATGGATAGAAGATACAAAGCCCAGCATAGCTCAGAAATGAGATAGACATCAGAGAGAGAAGAAAGCTGAAGGAAATGAAGCATGAACTAAAAAAATGCAGATGAATTAGAAGCAGGCATTATAGAAGCACAATGTGGGGAAACCATGTCCAAGGGAAAACACAATTAAAACAATGAAACAGGAATAAAGAGAGAAGTGACTCAACAACCCATGTGTGACTGCAGTTCCCAAATGACCAAACGGTCAAGAGGAGGGAACAAATATTCACAATGATAGGCCCCCCAAGACTTCCCTAAAACAAATCTTAAACATGTTATTAAAAGAACACTATGGGAATGGGATACATATTTTTTAGTTTTAGTCCAGGAAAATGAATTGTCTGTTAGAACAAAACACCAAACTTCTTAGAAGCTTATACCAGAATCCAGAGTAGCTTCAAGATTCCTTAGAAAGTACCTTTTCAAATGAGATTAGATGACCACTCCTTAGGAAAAGGCAACCTACAGAAACAGACTTTGAGAGAACCCTGATTGGATATAACTAAAAGCAAATGTTTTACACGTTCTCATAATTAAAAGAAAACATGATCAAAGAATTGAAAAATTTACATATATGCATACATATTATTTATACATATATACACACACTCATTGATTGGACAGGTAGGAAATTTTGATGGAAGTAAAAACTTTCAAAAAATCAAATATAAATTTAGATATATAAAAGGAGTAAAAAGTAAGTTAAGGGCCAGGGTTTGGTTTCATTGACCTTGAATTTACTCCCTATTCCTCCAACAAAAAAAAAAAAAGTCAAATGAAAATTTTGTTAGGTGGGCTAAAGTGTACTTTAAAGACAGTAAAAAAAACAAGATTTAGTGAACTTTAAGATAGATTGATAGAAATTATCCAGTCTGAAGAACTGAGAGGAAAACAAAATTCAGGAACAATAAGGGAGCCTCAGAAACCTGTGGGACAATGTCAGTTGGTTCAACATACATGTCATTGGAACCCAGCAGGAGGGAAGAGAAAGCACAAAGAAATTATCATGATTCAACTTCACCTAATTTTTCTAAATTTACATATTCAGGAAGTTTGACAAAATAAATCAATGAAAATGTATTAAAATTGATTTAATTAATCATAGTCAATCTGCTGAAGGCAAAAGATAAAGAGAACCTCTTGACAGAAATTAGAGGAAATTCTGACTACCTACAGAGCAACACCATGATTAATAGGTGACCTACCACCAGAGGCAAAGAAGGCTGGAAGATATTTTGATGACATATTCAGGGTTGAGAGAAAAAACTATGTCACCATTCTATGTACAAAATACCCTTCAAAATGAAGGAGAAATAAATATTTTTATATAAGCAAAAAAAGTAAATAGTCACTGGCATAAGACCTCCCCAAAGGAAATGCTAAGGGACATGGTTCAGGATGTGAAGAAATGGCACCATACCATATGCCGACTTACCTGAAGAAAAGAAGGGCAACCAAAATGGTCAACAAGGTTTCAGAGACTATTTATACAGGCGTCAAAACACAAAGGCGCGTGCACATCATTACATACACATATTTCATTAAAAAATTGCATAAAAAGATAAATAGAAGATTAAAACACAGATTATTACTGCATTATAGAGATTGTAATATACATTAATACAGTATTTTTTAAAACTATAGCACAAAAAATGATGAGGGAATAAATAAAATGTTTTTGCAGGTAACATATTTTACCGAGGTATTTCTTTATAAACTGAAGGAGAAAGGAAACGTACATGAGAAATTTCTAGAAAAATAAAGATACAGATGAAATGATCAGTGCTTGTGGAATACATCTAAAGCAGCACTCAGAAGAAAATCTAGAGCATTAAATGCCAAAGTCAATAAAAAAGAAAATTAACATCCAACAAAAAGAGTGGGGGCGGGGAGTAAACAGAAAGCAGAAGGAAGAAGAAAATTTAAAAAGATAAAAACAAATTTACAACAACAAAAAAATACAATCAGTCTAATAACAAAGCACAAAGCCGATTCTTTAGAAAAATCAAGAAAATAGAGCAATTCACTTCCATTTGTTTGTCGCATTGGAGAGGAGGTTGGAGAAAGAAAAAGAGAGAGACTGAAACATCCGGCAGTGTGACTGGACCTGTGTCCCTTGGCGGGGAGTGACTGTGTGACCGAGGTCTTTTTTGGGGGGGCGGGGGAGTACTGGGGATTGAACCCAGGGGCACTCCACCACTGAGTCACATCCCCAGCCCTTTTTTTTTTTCTATTTTATGTAGAGACAGGGTCTCACTGAGTTGCTTAGGGCCTCGCTAAGTTGCTGAGGCTGGCTTTGATCTCGCGATCCTTCTGCCTTAGCCTTCCAAGCCGCTGGGATTATAGGCATGGGCCACTGCACCCAGCTGACCAAGGACTTTGCAGAGTGAAGAACACACCGGATACCAGTAAAGATACCTAAGCCCTCACTGTTACTCTGGAATTCAATAATCCAAAGAAGAGAATATAAGCAGTCATCTTGCCTTACTAATTTGTTCTGTATTTTAGAAGTTAGCACATAGTTGTCATGAATAAAGGAAAATTCTTCTCTCTGAATAATCCCCACAAGTAAGTATAAAAAAGGCACAGAATTAGAAAGCCATCATTTAATAAGTCCATGAAATAATCGATTTGGTCAGTGGGTGATCAGTCGTTTCACAAGTGACTTTCAAATTGCACTCCCCTATGCAGCAGCATGAGCATTACCTGGGAATATTCTAGAAGTGAAACTTTTTGATCTCAACCTAAATCAACTACATCAGAAATTCTGGGGATGGGGTGCAGCACTCCCTGTTAGATGAAGCTGTCCAGGTGTCCTGGTAGAAATTAAAGGCTAATAACTGCTTTGTCACCTGGCTCATGGTCTTCCATGCCTCAAAAGAGTCAAGAAAACTTAAGGTTGATCAAGAACATTGAGGTTTCCTGTCCCCGTCCATGTTTTACTGCTTTCTTATTTTGATCAGTGTTCTGATTTGGAAGTGATGGAAATTCCTTTGTATTTTAGAGACTCAATAATATAATGCTTATTCTTCCATTGGCCCTGACCCTTTAGTTAGGATTGTGCTTCAAAAACAAGTACAGAAAGTTCAGAAAGATCTTTTCATTTCAAATTTACTACCTAAACTATTAAATAGTAATTTTGATTTCTAAAATCTCCCTAAGGAAGTGGGCAAATTGAGTTAATCAGATTTTCTAGACTCTTTTGATTCTCCTACAGGCACACAGCCTTGGTTCCTGTCATTTTGAATTTCTGAGCTTTCATTTTTATCTAGAAAATTGAATAATATATTCATGTGCTTTAAAGCAGCTTGCAATCCTCTTAGGAAATGACCTATATGTGATAGAACCGTTGTGCCAACAACCATCCATTGCTTTGAGCTTTTATTTGGCCATTTTAGTGTGTTCAGGTATTGTTAATGTGTATACATTCCTGCAGGGCTGAGTCTGAATTTTGTGGAGCTTCCTTTGTAGCAAGCTAAATATTGCATGCCATTAGGTATTAAATTAATGCATTTGGATAATCAAGCTGCTCTGAAGAAAATACTGTTCCTTTTGTGAAGTATGTGTGTTTGTGTGTGTGTGTGTGTGTGTGTGTGTTACACTTGCAGTCCTTTGTACTCAAAGTCCTTGAGATAGCAAAGTCTTTAAAATGCTTGCAACCTCAGTTTCTCGGTTCTTATAAAATAAATCACAATTGCAAGAATATAAATACCATTTCTCATCTCTCTCCAAATGCTTGCTGAGATTCTTACACACTGCCGTGCAATTTTCCCCACGTGGTTCTGAGAGTCCCCAGCTGGTGTTTCACCTATGAGTGACAAACCTTGCAGGGTAGGTTCTGCCATGTTTTTGCCTTCTGGTCCAACTCCAGCTGGCTGTGTGTTGTCTCCTGGTAAAGTTGACCCCAAAGCAGCAGCTAAGTGAGTGGTGTTTAGATAATGATGGCAGATGTCAAGTGGCTGGGGCTAAACTGGTCTCCATGCTCTTCCCACCAAAGCAGCTGCTGAAGATGCTGATTGGAGGGTCCCCAGGGCCTGATATTGGCATGTATCATGATTACTTTATTGAATTAGTTTGCCATGCATGGTTTTAACTCGACCTTCCATTGTAGCCCTCTTGTCCTCAGAAGTAGGCATGTGAATGAACTGGCTAATTACCAGTGTCAAATTCAATGCTTGTGATTGGACTTCCCTTCAATTCTGTCTCATTGCTTTACATTCAAGTCCACGTGCTCAACTCTCAGGCTTTGGGAAGAAATTCTGGGACCCGCTTTACTCGTCTTCCAGACAAGCCCAAATATCCCTAAATGCTAGGGTAAACACAGTTTTAAGGCATTATCTCTTTATTTCTGCTTTAGGTCAAGTTGGAGGGTAAGGTGATGTGTCTAAATTAAAGAACAAAATGGGACCTGACTTGCTGGAAGCATCGGCACACACACACAAAAATGCACTTCGAATGCAAGGGAGGGGAGAGGCACAAAGTCCCCGGATCTCTAGAAACCTGTCTTCATTTATTTGAGCATTCAACAAATATTTATTAAATACTTACAATGTTCTAGACTGGGGATTGCAAATAGGTTCCATCTTGTGTGCCAACTCTGATCAATTGGTGGTTACTGCCTGTAGCAGTCTGAGTCTACATGTGGGCTCAGCAGGAGAGTGTCATGAGTGATTAGCAATGTCAGCTGTGGAGGAAGGATTAAGTAGCGGTGACAGCAAACACACCAGGTATTTGCTATCCCTGCTCCAGTCTCTGGAGATACAGCCATAAATAAGACGTGTGCATATCTTTAAGTAGCTAAATTCCCCAAAGAATTCACAGGGTTTTACTTATTTTTATTTTTTAGCTGATATCCCCTCTCCAAGAGATGTCCTCTGTCACTCAAGCCAGCTCTGCCCCTTTTGGCAGGTACTTGTGTTTTTCTCCTCTTGATTTCATGATTTGATCTGAATCTGCAGCACTTGCAGCCTGCCACAGCCTCACCCCTCGTTGTTAATGCGCAGAGTTAATTCATCTCCTGCCCAGAGGCATTGGAAATGACATGATGAAGAAAAATTGCCCCCCAACTCAAGAAGAGTCTTTCCAGGACCAATCTCAAAAAGTTCAGCTCCCTGCAGAATGATACAATTTGACATCCCAATTAAAGGAGTCACTGAGGAGAGTCAAGGGAGAGAAAGGAAGAGACTCACATTACCAGCAGCAAAGGAAAACCATTGAGTTGATGTGCATGCAGATGAAAGGGACCTGAGCTCCTGAAGCTAATTACCTGCAGCATTAATTCAGGATGTGAGAGACAACGGATGCACCTTTGTAAAATTGCCCCAAGATAGTCGACTGAAACTGATTAGTAAAAGCAAAGCTGGGAGGGAGGGCTGGGGAGTGTGTGCAGGGAATTGTGATTCATGGTGTCTTGTCTAATTTCCCAAAGAATTGCTAGCATGTGAGTTCTATAAAAATCAATTAATCATTTAAAGCCAGATGCATCCTTTATTGAACCTGGCCCTTCCTTATTAAATACAGTGATTAAGACCAGAAATGAGGAAATAATGCTTGGAATGATCTATCATATCCCTATATATTTTACTGCTAATGAAGCAAAAATACTTTTTTTATTCAATAGATATTGAGATAATCAAATATAAAACCAAAGTGTCTCTTCAATTTCCTGATACAATTAATGGAGGAATACAAAGTTCGTTGAAAAGCAAGGCTCTCCTTCACCTCCACAATTGAAGTAATTAAAGCATCTGGGTTGTTTTCCTTTTGAATCTTAATAAGGGGGAAGAATCATCCAGGCTCTGCAGATGGCAGTTTCATGTTATGTTTGGTTTGCATATGTAAAGAAGAAAAATTAAAAAGCATTTGGTAACGTGTGTGTGCCATCTATGTTACGTCATCTCCTGTTTCTTCTATGGAAACAGTTTTGTTTTCCTAACTTCTCTTTCTTCTTGGGTCAGCTCTTCTTTTTCTCTGGGAACTGTCCTTTCTTTGCCCAATTCTAACTTTGTGATTTCCAGCAGGGACACCCACATTTGGAAACCATCCTGCTCCTCCCACTACAGATCAAAGAGTGAGCACCTGAATCAGGATAGGTCAGAGTTCCTTCCCTGCTATTTTAAAAAACTTGGAAACAGAAAGAGATGCGGTCTGCTTTTCTCGCTGACTGAAGTCTTTGGCAGGCTCATTTCCCTATGCAACATGACAAAGCAGAGGTGGCCTGGGTTCAGAAAGAAGAAGGGGAATGAGAAGACCCAGAATGTGAGATGCAAAGTTCTGACTGAATCCCATTTCCTACAGAAGCCTAGCAATATCCATTCCTATGGCTCAGATGCTCAGTTCCTTTATAAGATATTGCAATGCCCTTCCTGTTAATTCCCACTTTTATGAAGCTAATTCAAGTTGAATTTTTGTAGCAAGCATCCAAAGTACTGAAGTAGTCACAGAGTGAACCACTTGGTAGTAAAGCTAAGCAGCTGGAAACATTTCACCTAGCCAGTTGGTACACATTGATAGGAAGACTCTAAGGAATATCTAAGGAATAGTGGGTATTAGTGAATATTCTAAGAAATAGTTAGGAATGGGTAGGAAAGCTGAGGCAAAGTTTGCACCAAACACACATGACAATTGGCATTCAAATGAACAAAGCCTAACAAAACCTAAGTGAATAAATCCTCTGTCTGAGGATTAATGAAGACACCCTAGACCGGGATTTGCATAGTAAAGAAGTCACATTATTAATCCCTTGCTTCTTATCTGCTCTATATGCTTACCTCTAAAGTTGGCATCACTTAGCAGCTTTGACTTCTGGATCCTTCCTTAGCATCTCCTTGGTCAAACCTTACCTTTCCCTGATTTCCAGCTTCCCAGGTGTATCCCGTCTCAGTCTTCTTGCCCACGACACTTATCGATAGCCAACTGATCTTTGCTCTAGATCTCTACTGACCATAGTGGCCACTAGCCACATGGATCTACCTAAATGTATGCTTTTATTAATTAAAATTGAAAAGTAGAGTGACTTAGTGAGCTTTGAAATACTCAATGACCACATGTGCCTGGGCTACTGTATTTTCATTTACATCACAACAGAAAACTCCATGAGCCCTGTCTTACAAGGTGGCCCTTTTGGCAGCTCCCAAGAGAAAAATACAGAGCAGAATAATGAAATGGAACAACCAGGAGATTCTTTTTAACCTCGCAGGGGTGGCCATGTGCTTCCACCACCTCCATGCCTCACCTGTTCCATAACCTTGATGGACATCCCACTGACCCCAGACTTGGCTTTTGCAGGTTTTCTGAGTGCCATGTTCCTGGAAGCTTCTAACAAAAATGATCATGGTGGGTACTGAAGATAAACCATTTAAAACCTAATTCTAGTCCAATTGCTTCATTTAGCCTAAGAGGAAATCAAGGTCCAGAGAAGCACACAAGAAACAGAATCTGGACTAGAATGAGGGCCTTCTGATTAAAAGTAGTAGCATCTCTGTAGTCAAGTAAATTCTAGAAACGCTGATGTCCAGATCTCAGTTGTACCTTTTAATTAATTTCTGGGTAACTTTGAACTTGCTGGTTTTGAACCTCAGTTTTGTCACAAACTGGATATTTGAGCAACGGGATCTTCCTCATGTGGTTATTGTAGGGAGTCAATCTGATAATTAGTGTAAAGTGCTTGGCATGTCACAAGTACTGAATAATGAATGGTAGGTCAGGGTGAGGCAGAGTTCCACACTTATTAGTCCCATGATATTGATGAAGAAGCAGAAAATCAAAAGGTTAGACCAACGACCAGTTCACAGAACTAGTTCATCCTAGAGTAGCGTTCTTAATGAATGTCCCAAGTCCAGCACTGTGACCACTGGAGCACTCTCTGAACAATTCCTGCCTCTGTACATCCTCTGAAATCATTCTCACCCTTCCAGCACAAGGTACCAAAAAATTCATATGGTTGTGTACTTACATGGCCCTTTGACACAGCTGATGATGATCCTGACAGATAAATTGTGTGGACCTGTCTCATTGGGACCTTTTTGCCTGGATAGGCTTTTCCACAATTTATCCATCAGCTAGTTAGAACTGGACATTAAGGTCTAGGTCACAGTCTACTTCCTCCATTGCTTCCCAGGTCCAAGAAAGCTGTGACTTACTAGGTGGAATGAAATGGCTCATTTTTGAGAACTTCTGATTAACAACTAAAAACTGCATTTTCTAACCTAGTAATTATTATCTTTATTTTATAAACAAGGCAAATTGGTTTAGAGAGGATTAGTAATTTGCCCAAAGACAAACAATTGACAGTTAGTGGAACTGGGATTCGAATCTAAATGGGCCTGACCACGTCAACCTCTGTTCAGTAGGAGCTATGCAACCGGGATCAGGGGGACCCTCTGGATGTCATGGGGGAAGGATGGAGTGGACAGTTTTAGCAAAAGAATACCACTGATTCTTAGTATACCAACCCCATCCCTACAATAGCCTCAGAGGCATCATGTCTGACACCTGTCAGTTGAGACTGTCATTTTAATAAAACTATATTTTAATCCACATGCTAATTACTTGCTATTGCAGAATTAACAAAGGAGCCAAAAGTCTGGCCATATTTGAAGTTCTTTGTTTCAGCAGAAAATGAAAACCTTTTTTTTCCCAGAAAAACCTTAACCCAATCTTTATAGTCTTACAGGAATTTCCTTCTGTCATCCCTGCTTAGTGGCAGCTCATTAGCTCTTTAGCTGTCTAAAGATTTTTCCCCCCTAAAGATGATGGTTAATTTATCTTTTTAAAAATAAAACTTTCTCCAAAGAGGTATTTTATCAGTGTTATTGCTTTTTAAATCTGAACATCTTCAACATTTTTTGTCCAGAAAGATAAACCAGATAATTTGTCCAGCAACATAAATCCTTGTTTTCCATTTCTTCATATATTTTTTAAAAAATTTAATTGACACATATTGTATACACTTATGGAGTCCAATGTGCTATTTTGATACAAGTAAACAATGTGTAATGATCAGATCTGGATATCTTTGCTTCATGCACTTAATATAAGTCTCCTTCCTCAGATAGCTGCTAATCTAAAGGTAGCTCTTCTTGACATAGGCTATGGCATCTTGGCAAAACAGTTGATTGAAAACCTTTAAACGAGCAGCTCAGTTGATTTTTCTTATATGACATCAGATATTTGGATTAACTTTTTTTTTTCTAGAAATGGAATATTTGGATTAACTTTTTTTCCCAGAAACTTCTCTATTTCTTAAAAAATTAAGTTTAAAATGTTGAGGGCCATTTACCATTTGAGTGAAAAAACAGACAGGGCCTAGCCCTTTGCACATCACAGGTTTATCTAACCAGAGGAAACCTGTTTCAACATAGGATATAGAAATACAAGAATCTTGTGAAATGGTTAATGTTGGTAAATGCTGGTTGTTAGCAAGTTTTAGAAGATCATTTTTCAATATTGGAAGCTGTAATGTATACATATATACATATACATATGTATATATATTTGGATAAACTTACAGCACTATATAATATGTATCATGTATAATTACATGCATATGAATCTTCTTTCCACCTGGGAAATTCTCTTTCTCTAAATCTAGTGGCGAAGACCATTGTCACCCTTGAGCCTAGGCTGACGGTTGCTCTGTTGTCTTCAGAATCGTTTCAGGACCAGTTTTCTCAGGCACAGTGTATGTGCAAGTGAGAGCTGAGTCTTCCACACATTACTGTGCTCCTGTACAGCTGGATCTGTCCCAGTTCACTGCCCCGGAGCAAACAAAGACTATTAATATTTTAATGAATTACCTTAGTGGCCCCATGAGAAAAAAGAATAAGAGCAGCAGCTCCCTGGGGACTTGAAACCTGGAGCCTTTTCATCCCTGCCAGTCCTGCTCCCTGAAATGTTTTCCTTGTTCAATCTCAGCACTGTCATCTTTGGCTATTTTGGCACTTTTGTACTGAGAATACAGAGACATTCGGAGCTTTTTCTTTCAGTTTTGCAATTCTCTGGTTTGCTGTTGGGTAAAAAAGAGCTCCATGCAATGTTTGCCACACATTTAGAATCATTTTGGAAGAGAGGAGGGAAAGACATAGTCCACCGATGGTAAACTAGAAACACTTCCTATTTCCCAGAGAAATAAAAGCCAGTTTTCAAGTCTAATTTTCAGTGTGACTGACATTGGACTACAAAATTCTTTCACCCTCATTTTTATTCAACATCTGTCAAGAATGTCTCTTCTCAAAAGTCACAACCGGCAAAGGGACCCAAACAACATTGTGATTCTCCTGGTGGATTTTGAGTGTACTTGGGCACTATTTTGTCTGGCATCCTGGTTGGTTCGACCTTTGCTGGGTTTTCAGCACAGGAAATCCACCTTGGCCGCATGCAGTTTGGAAAGTGCGCAGAAACCACTAGATGGCAGGAGCGCACCACCTAAAACGGCAACCGCAATTAAGCAGCAGCTTGACATTCCTCCCAGGTTCCGGCAGGGCGTGGGGGAGGAGGTGCACTAATTATTGATTGGTCCACTGACCCCTGTCTCCTCCTCCTTTCCTCCAACTCTAATTGCAATCCTGTATGCTAGTCCCCTATAGGTCTTCCAGCACTCTGTCAGGATGGGTGGCTTATAAGAGTGTCCTGATGAACCCCAGTAAATGGATCTGCAAGATGACAGTGCAGTTTACTTAAGCGTGGCCTGAAAGTCCTTTGGACTTCTCTAGCGCTTGATCCTGGCAAATGTCTGATGAAGATCCTAAATGTGCCAGGGACTGGGAGTTTTAGCTTCTACTGAGAACAGTGTGGCAGGTTAACAGAGCCACCTCTAATAAGGAACCCCTGTACTCCACCACATTTGTGTTTGTTCCTTCATCTTTTCTTCCTTAAATGCAAAATTAGTTCCAACCATAAACTAGGTATCAGGGATACAACCATATCTAAGACATATTCAGGACCTGTAAGAAGCTCAGAGTTCAGGTGTGAGAGACAGAATAAGCAATAAGGAATTAAGGTGGGTGGTAATTGGTACAATAAGGATGAGTACAGGGCACATTAGCATCACAGATGAGCTTCATCTGGGAACTAAGACTACAGGGAGATCAAGGACAGTTGGAGTGAGTCAGGAAAGGAGTCAGGGGATGAAAATTCCAGTCTCGAATCTAACTCAGAAATAACAATCTAAGCCAAGACAGGAGAGAGCACTGTCACTCAGGGACTTAGGAAGGTGTCTGGATGGATGAAGTACAGAAGTGGGATGAGGACAAAAGATGTGCAGAGAAGGTGAGCAAGAACAAGATCAAGGATGGTCTTGTATACCATGCAAGGGAATCTAGCCTGAATTTACTTTTTCAGTGGGGATCCATGAAATGTTATATAATAGGCAGGGTTCTGGTCCCATTTGCTCCTCAGACACTCTGGTGGCAATTAGAGAATGGACTGGAGGGAGAAAAAGGGAATGAATTAAAATGACCACTCCTGATGGCCACCACTAGGGTAGTAGGAAGTGGATAGAGAGAAGTGGTCACTAGCCAGGGTAATTAAGAGGATCAAAGGATATTTGGAGATTTATTATTCATATGGGGAGAGAGCAACAGACCTAAGAATGTCCTCTTATCTTTGTCTGGGTAACTGCAGAGATTTGTTGCCACTAACAGAATGTAGTGCCAGGCAGAAAGTTAATACTGAATCCCGACAATGTGCAAGCTATTTTGTTAGAAGCTCTACAGCACAAAACTGTATTTAATATTAATTCTTCAATTCATTCATTCAAATGACATTTGTGGATCAGCTGCATTACATAAAGCAACATGCCAGGTCTATGTCCACATCAGGATGAACAAAAATGCTTATTTTCCAGCCTTCAAAGAGATTTGAAAGCACTTTTTTCTTCCTAATATATTTTTCATGTTGTGCTTCTTGCTTCTATTACATATTTTGGGCTACATATTGTAATATATTTCAGAATTATCCTTATTCACATCTCATCCCTTCACCTAGACTGAAAGCTGCTTAGGTCAGCAACCATAACATGTTGATGGTTTCACAAAGCAAGTTTTATAAATACTTGTTGAATGAAATTAAATTTCTAAACTCCTTTTTTTTGTGTGTGTGGTGGTGCTGGGGATTGAACCCTAAGCCTTGTGTATGCAAGGCAAGCACTCTACCAACTGACCTCTATCCCCAGCCCCTAAACTACTTTTGATGCATAGTTGAGAAATGTCCTACTGTTACCATTATCATGATAACTGAAAAAAGAAGGAAAAGAATTGGGTTGAATTTCATCTCAACATCTCTCCTTATAACATCACAGCCATACTAAACAAATGTAGAACAGAAAAACAGTCAAACAACTAGGTTCTGTAACCCAAGACTATGTCATCCATGATATCCCTGTGATGTAAGAGATTATATCACAAAGACATGTATGGCAACAACACATCATTGGAGGCCCAGGCTTAGCGATGTTCCATTCACTCACCCAGTTAGACAAGCATATAGGTCCTTAATAAATGCTGGTTGAGCTCCTAGGTGTCAGCACCCTCGGCCCTGCTGAGAACAGGGTCACCTGAATAGGCTCTGTACTTCTCATGATGCTTTAGTAGTGAGGACCACAGGTTCTGGACAAGAAAACACTAGGGTAATGCATTTCCGAAATGAATATGAACCCATCTTAATCACCAAGATCTCTCCCCCTAGTGCTCACACATTTGTGGAGGAAATGGGTAGGTTTTCCCCTGAGACAAGGGTAAAACTAACTAGAACTCAAAGACCTGAATTAATTGCCTTGATCATCATTTCAGAGCTAGAATTCAGTTGTGTTTATGGTCAAATGAAATAAGTTCCTGATGAGAAGAGACAGGAAGTCTCCTCGGTCCTGAGAAAAAGCTTACGCTCCAGAGGTAGCAAGCATGCTAGGTTTCATATCATGTATCAACTCAAATTGATTTCAAGTGGCTGCCTGGAGTGCTATGCCGAACAGATTTAGTGGAAAAGAGGGATTGTTTTTCAAATGAGCAATTGCTTAGGATGGGAAAGTAGTGACACATGGCATGTATTTGTTAATCTTTCACTACAGTATGGATTAATCAATAATATTGACATAATTAAAGAAAGAAGGCCTGGAGAAGTTGAGATGTACTGTCTAGGCTGTCTAGACAAACAGGAGTCAGAGCAGGGTAGGATCTAGCCATACATGGATCTTGAAAAATCTGACATTCAGGTCTCTGGGCAGGGGAACACTGTCCAAGGGCAGGCATTCTTGATAGGCTTTATCATGGCATTGGACCTAGAGAACCAACTTTCCTTTGTTCAAATTCTATGCTCAGGAGGCCCTTTTATTTATCTTCTGTGATTTCAATTTTATTTTAGTTTTTTAAAACTTTTTAATTGGCACATAATAATTCTACATACGTGTGAGACACAGTGTGATATTTTAATACCTGTATAGAATCTATAATGATCAAACCAGGGTGATTAGCACAACTGTCACCTCAAACATTTATCATTTCCACGTATTGGGAACATTCAATCAGGAAGATGTTTTAATTCAGCTGCCAAGTTCACCAAGAAGAGGAAGAAAGACTGCTGATAGCAGGTTTGTCACAAAGATCAGTTAAAATCCAGTGTTTGGAACTATAAGCCTGAGAATTAGGTTCCTGGTTTTGGAGAATTCATTCATTATGGAGAATTTCTTATTGGTCAGTCTGGCCTGGCCTCAAAACCTTGCCTGGAAGTGACTTTCTATTGACTTTGATGGAAACTGCATGTCATTTTATTAGCCAAATAACTTGTAAAATATATAATCACTGCAAAAAACTGATAGAACACATTATTCCAGAAACTCAGAGTCTATGTTTGAATCAATACAAAATTAAAAATAAACAAATGTGCCAATTAAAACATGCATGAATTCAACTTTGATAACTTTGGCAAGAAACTACTCTTCACTTTCTCTTTTCACTGGCATCTTCCCCTGATCTACTTGAAGGTTCTGCAGAAATCTTTGTTTTTGAATGTATTTAAATGCAAATTTTACGTTTGCCCACACATTCTGCTAATGATGTGAGAGTTCTAATGTATTTTATTTCTCAAAAATATGAAGCAAAATGCAAATTGTGAATAACATTGAGTTTTTTTTTTATGCCTTTTTAAATACTTGGAAGAAGTGCCACCCTTCAAGTTGAAATACGTGGGGAAAAAAATACTAATAACACTTACTCCTTGGCCTTCGCAGTTGGTATTGTACTTCTTGCAAATGAATATCTCAGTATTGAGTCAGAAAAAAGATGAACCACATAAAAGTGCATGTGAAGTAACTTTCTCAAAGGGAAAGTACTGAAAATGTTGTAGACTCAATAAAACACTGATGTTCTTAGGCTCAGCAATCTGAGAAGTTCAGATTGGTATATAGCACTAAAAAGGAAAAGAACAGGAAAAGGAGAGTTGTGAGAAGACAGAAAGAGGTAGAGGTAGAGAAGGAAAAAGAGTCACAATCTACCAGAAAGTCAGCTATGACAGGTGTGTTAGGGTTTTCCAGGGGAACAGGATCAATGAGAAAAAGAATTATGTATGTATTGGCGCTGTTCTCCCAGGGAATGGAATATGAATTCATTTGTGTGTGTGTATTAGACGGGGCTTACATGATCAGAAGCTGGATAGTCCTACAGTGGCTGTCTAAAGGTTGGAAAACTGGGGAAACCAGTAGCTGCTCAATTCAAGAACCCAGAGTTTCACGACAAGAGGGACCAATGGCGCAAGCTCAGTGAAACCAAAGGGCTTGTACTACAAGCCCCATGGAAGGTTGCTGGTGTAAGTTCATGTTCAGAGGCAGAAGCATCTGGAATCCAACATTCATGGATAGCAGTAAAAAAATGCACCTATTCAAGAAAGGTCCTGAACTTCCTCTTTTTTCCATTGCTTTGATGTATCTGGGCCCCCAACTTATTGGACAGTGCTTCCTACATTCAGGGCAGGTCTTCTCCCCACAGTTCTCTGACCTACATGTCAATTGTTTCTGGAAACACCTTCACAGATACACCCAGAATTGTGCCTTATCATTTTTCTAGGCGTCTCTCAATCCAGTCAAGTTGACAACTAATATTAATCATCACAGGTAGTGACTGGGTTAGGCATTAGGAAGATTTGTTGGATGAAGAACTGGACCTTAAGCATCCAGTTAAGAGTTTGAATCAAAAGGTTTGTGGTTTTCCAAGCACAAGCAAAGCTACTCGCATAAAGCTTATTAAAATCCCTGAGATAGATTTTTTAATGGCCATAAATTCCTCCCAAGCTATTAGATGTGTCACAGTGAAATAAAAATCATTCTCACATGGATATTGGGCTTGGCTAAGCAACATTTTTTTTTGGCACGTGGAACTTCAGTTCCTGTGACATCAGGGCAGCTTGCTGAGTGTTGGTGCAGAGGGGCTGATATGAGACCTGGCCTACGGGAGGATAAGTGGCTATTCCTTCCCTACTGCTGCTGCAATAGATGATAACAAATCAAGTGACTTATCACAAGACAAATCTGTTATTTTACAGTTTACAAGGCCAGAAGTCTAAAATGGGTCCGCAGGGCTGCATTCCTTCTGGATATTCTAGGGAAGTCTGTCTCTATGTCCTTTCTTGCTTCAGAAGGTGGGTGTACTCCTTAGCTTGTGGACCTTTCTTTCTATCACTGAGCATTGCTTTCTGTCATTATGTCTCCTCTGATTCAGACTCTTCTGCCTCCTTCTTAGAAGGCGTTTTGTGACTACATTGGGCCAGAGTAATCTCCCCTTCTCAAGACTGTGAACTTAATCACACTTCCAATTACACTTCCATTCCATTGTGAACATATTCATATTCACAAGTTTTGGGGATTAGAGTGTGGATATCTATTGGGAACCATTTTCTTTCTGCCACTGAGGCCAAGGACAGGAGAAACAAGAAGCCCATCCCAGAACCAGCACCAATGTACTAGGCATTGCAGACAAGGCCATCTTGACTTCTCTAGTCCAGTTGAGGCCAGTAAAAAAAAAACAAAACCTAGATATCATATGGAATTTCAAGAAACAAAAAGTAATTGATTTTTTATTTTTATCGTCTTAAATTTTGGGATAGTTTACAATGCAGCTCTCCAAACCTAATTTAAATAATGCATTTTCACATTTAAATAAACATTTTGTAATCTGGAAATTTTACATCTTTATTGGCAAGGTGAAATTTTGAAGAGGGCTGTTTTATGAATTTTAAAAATAGTTCCTCTCCTTATGGTATGACAGTACATACCATTCTTAAGTTGTAGTAAACCTATTTTCTTTTCACCTACTTGTAAATATCACCTTCTTTCTGGAAAAGGTAAAAGAAGTCAGAGATGGAAAGGACTTCTAATTCAATATCCTAATTAATTATCTAGAAAATATCTGGTTGTTTTTCTTAATATTTATGTCTCTTTTCTTGGTATAATTTTAAACACTAGAGGTATTTGTGCCCTTATCAGTACTATTAGAAATGGTTTCAATGTCTCATTTTCTGAAGTCACAGATGCTTAAAAATACTCTCATATTCATTGTGACTCCTGGACTCACAGAATGGTCTATGCCACAGTCTGTGTGGTGTTTTTATATCCATAAGACATTTATGGGCTACTCTTTCCCAATTAAATCATCACCTATCATCTGAAATTTGTTAAGCAATGGCCTCTGCGTTGGGCTCTATGGAATACCATACAAATCAAGTTAAAAAGATAGAGCCCCAGCTCTCCAAGGAATTCAATAAAATATAATTCAACAGGCTTATTGGGAGAACAATAAAAGGTATCTTTGGTCCTTCATTAACTCAAATATTAAATTCTTAATTTGCAGCTCAAGCTCATGACTTGGAAGATTATTATTTTGCCATCTAGGTCATCTACTTCTCAGAACTTTATCTTTAATCTCATTGCCTTGGAAACTGGGCAAACCTAAGGTTGATCATTCTTAATTTCAGTTTTCTATTGTAGGGTGTTCAAGTAATAAACAAAGAGAGGGTATGTTCCATTTCCCAAGGTTTCTTTGATGGATATAGGTGATGTGTCAAGTTTTCTATCTTTCTATCATGTCCCCTAGCTTGCTCAGCACTTCACCCTCTGTGATCATGTGGCAGTTCTAAAACATGGGTACAAAGTACATGAAACTTCTTGCACTGAAAGGTAAGTACCCTCTCTTTCCTTATATCTAAGTTGGTCTTAGTCACTTTCTTGTAAAGTTCACAGTGCATAAATGATGCTACATAACTTCTGAGAGTAAGTCTGAAAAGTCTTTGAGCTTCTGCTTGACTTTTGGAGGACACTTGCTCTGAGGGAAGCCAGCCTCAGGCCTGAGCACCTAAGGTCTGAGCACCTAAGACCACCATGCTGCAAAGGCCAGATGTAGGCATCCCAGCCCACAGCTCCAGATGAGCTTCTAGCACAGAGATACTCAGCACCAACTGCCACCCATGTGAGTATGCCTTCTTGGATGACCTGCCCAGCAGAGCCTCCAGAGACCTGCAGCTTATTTGACTGCAACTGCAGGAGAGAAGCCTATTACCACTGTTCACATAAGTCCTTCCTGAATGCTTGATCTGCATCATCATGAGCAAAATAGCATGGTTGGTGTCTTATGCTCCTTCATTGTGGTGTAATGCATTATCTGGCCATTGCAACTAGAATAGTCTCCAAAAGAAAAACTTGAGTAGATGTCCAGTTGTGTCTAAACCAGTTTTCCAGTGAAACATGAGCTAGTGAACTCCCATTCCAGGTCTGGTGACCTGTTCTTATAAGAGAGAATAGCTTGTTAAGAAGAGGACCATAACTGGGCTAGGAATCTAGGATTCTAGATCAAATATTGCCACTAATTGCTGTGTGAATTTGGTCCAAACATTATCTCTTTAGGACCCAGTTTCATCAGGGGTAAAATAGAAAATTTGGATTGAACATTATGCAAGTTTTCTCCTATATCTTAAAATTTTAGACTTCTAATGGTTTTTGAGAACATCGCAATGGGCAAATCAATAAAATAAATTGATATGTAATATCTCCCAGATGAAAGCAGCCTATTTCCAAGTGTAATGATTCATCTATAAATTTGTAAGGAAGTTCTGTCCAAAAGTATTAAAGAGCTCTATGGCAGGTTTAGAAAATGATAAAGTTATCTTAAAATTTTTATTGAACTGAAAACAGTGAGTTTTAAAAAGATGACAATGATTAGACAAGACTTTCTTAATTTCACTGTGGTTAACGCAGGAAGTGTGTTACCTGTTATGCGAAATTATTTCAATGTGACATTTAAGTTTTTCATCTTAAGAAGCAGTCATTCTGCTTCTGACTCATAAAGCACCTGAACCCTCCATTTCCTGGATTATTTCTAATTCCTTCTGAATGTGATCTTCCTGTTAAGGATTGAGACAATGGAATGTGTGAAGAGTGATTCATCCCCACTTTCTGGTGGTGTAGGAAAAAGGACTCTGCTGATTTTTGAACTTTAGATATTTTTTGTAATATGTAGAACTGCATGTTATGATAAGTAGGATTAGTTTTGTAATAAAACCATTAAAGATTTAATTATATAGTCTTCAGGTAGATAGGTGAAATAAAAAAGGTGTGGTTTTCCTGTGATTTCAGCCATTGTTATACTGCATACCACTTCACATTTCTTGGTCATTTTTGTTTCCCTGACTTTATTGTTGCCTAACTTTCTTTTACTGTCTATGAGGACTAGTCAAATCTTGGTTTAAAATTACCATTTGGTTTAAAGATGTTTTATTCCATGAGAAAGAAAACACCATATTTAGATGTCCACAAAAGGTTAAGGGAACCCAAAAGAGAACATAATTTCGGAATTAGGGACGGTGACATTTGAGATGGGCTGGTAGAGGGCAGAACTAGGATTTTAACTGTCTTTCCATCCTCCATGGCAAGCTGTCTGCCCTGTACTGATCTGCCTCCCCAACTCCCTGCTCCTGGATCCACTGTCCAGGCCTCTCTGCAGAGCCTTAGTTTCTTTCCTGGGCCTTTGTGACTATGGCAGGTAGAATTATTAATACTAATATTTCAACATTGTCATCCAAACTAATACTCAAAACTGAGTTTTATATTTAACTTCACACAAATGCCCAACATAAGGTAAGGAATGCAATGGAAAAATACCCAGCTACGTAAAGCAGTGAACTATGGGTTCATTAGGTTCCAGGTCCTTCAATAGCAGGGAGATCATATGATTCATCATCAAACAGGGATACATTTTTACAAACTCTGTAGGGGTATAATTGACATATAATAAATTATGTGTTTAAAATATGCAATTTGATAAATTTTGACATACAAATTTGGGCTTTAGAAGCCATCACTGCAATCAAGATAGTGAACATTTCTATCTCTTATGAAATTGTGCCCTTGTTAATCCCTTCCTCCCAGTCATCCTCTTCCTCAGACTACCTCTGATCTGCTTTCTGTCACTATGGAAAAGTTTGAATTTTCTAAAACTGTATATATGCATTGCTTATTTTTTTCTGTCACGGTCGTTCACTCTACGTTGTTGTGAACACCCATAGTTCACTGCTTTACGTAGTTGGGTATTTTTCCATTGCATGCCTTACCTTATGTTGGGCATTTGTGTGAAGTTAAATATTATCAATAATGTGTCTATGAACATTCATGTAAAAAAGAGATATCTTAGTTTTGACAGGCAGAAAAGGCTGGACTGCTTTTCCTTGTGACTCTGTTTCTATCTCACTTTGGGTCTTAGCAGGGGCCATTTGTCATGCCTGGACCCCTCTCCTTTGAAAGCCCAGTTCAGGTTCTCATTCCCATTGTCCCCTGACTATCTCCAGCTAACTATTCATCTATCATAGGCCTCACTTCCTTACAGAACCAATTTCCTGACCATCATGAATGTGTTGGGCGCCCCCACCTATGTCCTGGCATGGCACCCTAGGCTTGGTCCTTTATAGGACTTCCCATCTGCGCTGCTTCTTTACGTATCTGTTTCTCTCAGAAGCTCTTTGAGAGCAGGATCATTTCTTATTATCCTGGTATCCCTGGAATTTATATTGTCTAGCTAACTGTATGCCAAGTGATGAATAGATAAGTGAATGAATGAAAAGTAAAGAGTAGGATCAACAATAAGCACAAAAGGAAATTGAGAATGTTCTATAATTTGATTGTGGTGACAGTTGCAGGATACTGCGGTGTAAAGAAAATCACCGAATTGTACGAGTCAAATGCGTGAATTGTAAAGAATGTGAACTATATCTCAATAAGGCTGTTTATAAAAGAGGAATTGAGAAACAGTAAGTCAGCCTGATGGAGGAACATATCACAGTAGGCTGAAAAGTGTTTTTAACACTTCAATATCAACTCCAAATGTGCTGGAAGATTGAATCATCAAAACTCAACTTACATTCACAGTCTTTATCCCAACGTTGTCTTACTTGATTCATTTACTTACTTATTTATTCATTTTCGTGACCGATCTTCAAAGCATGTTAAGATTACATTTCTAACTGCTTTTGTGTGACTTTCCTGCTGTGAATGGCAATCTAATCTAGAATGGATAGCATCATAAACTAGGAGCAAAGAGGAGTTCATTCCATGCTTGGAATCATCACTCTCCAGGAGCCCTGATGCAAATCAGAACCTCTAGTGCCTGCATCGTGAAGAATAAAGATTTACTAGGATGATAATCTCCAGGAGGGCACTTTATCCAGATTTTATCTGAGTTATAGGAGGTATTATCTGCCCCATCAATCATCAAGATCCTCATGGAGAGGGCATGTCGGGTGCTGGGAAACCACACTGAGAGTGGGCAAGGGTAGAAAGAGACAGAAAGAAGGGCAGGAAGGTGGGTGAGCTAGGGGACTTTCTTTGCCCTGGAAAGATCTTCAAATTTCATTCTGTGGTCAAGGGAGAGCCAGTATTTTACAAATTAGTGTTTTAAGAAGAAATGAATGATCCCAGGGCCTATTAGAGGATAAATACAATAAAAGCTATGAAAATATTTTGAGCCCCAGGGAAAAGAATGCAGTATAAATTCAAATGTCTTTTAATTACCTAATTTGACCATAGTCTTCATTAGTCTCTCGTTTGAATTTAAAATTTTTTATGCCCATCTCCATTCTTTCTTCCACCTTCCCTAAGTCTCTGGTTTCAAGCATGGCTTTGAATGCATCCTCTTAAGTGCTCCTGGAGGCCTTATTTTGTGAGCTTTAGATTGAGAAAAAAATGTGTATTCCTCTTTGGGGGAGCTATTTTTTAAATCATTTCATAGCTTCCACCTCAAATTGAATGTTATCTGAAGCAATTTGTCAGAGGAACCATGTTGCAACCACCCTGTTTTTTTGTTTTTCGGGTTTGTTTTTTTTTTATCTAAATCACCTTGATTTTCTCTGTAGCTATGTCTTGATTCCAACACTTCATTAGATCTATATTTCATACTCATCAGAAGGGTATTTGAGTTTGTGACAGTATGTGTGCATTTGTGTATGGGGTGTGTATGTATGGGTAGGTAAGCAATTGTATTAATTTATATTGCTGCATAACAAATTACAACAAACTTAATGGTTTGAAACAATATCCATTTATTAGTGTATAGTTCTGTGGTTGAGAAGTCTGAGTAGGCTCAGTGAGGTTCTTTGCTTGGAATCTCAAGAGACTGAAATTAAAGTTTCAGATTCTCATGTGGCAGACCTGGAGAAGAATCTACTTCCAAACTCATTCCATTGTTGGCAGAATTCAGAACAAGGATCTCTTACATAACTGCAATATAATTATCAAAATCCAGAAATTTAATATCAAGAAAATTCTGCTTTATATTTCACTTGTAATATTCAAATTGTATAATTTCTGCCAATAAACCCATTAGAGTTATTTTGTTCTCCAGTCCAGAATCCTATCTAGGTCATCCACTGCATTTTCTATTATGCTCCTTTAGTTTTCTTTACCCTGTAATACCTCCTCAGCTTACCTTTATCGACACTGACATTTTTTAAAGAGAATAGAACAATTCTTTTTAGAATGTTGCTTAATTTTGATTTGTTTGATGATATTCTTAGTTAAATTCAAGAATGTTAGAGATGCAATGTTTTGTCCTTGGTGAATCATATCAAGAAGTATATGATGTTGGTTTCTTCCAATATTGGTGATATTAGCATTGACATTTGGTTACTCTGGTGCCTCCCAAGTTCATTTACTACAAAATATCTATCTTCCCCTTGGTAAATAGTTGTGGTGAATCACTTTGATCTATGTAAATAGATATGCCTTATCAACTGATGTAAGCATCCAGTGATGATTTTTGAAACTCTGCCCTAAAGCATCTTATTGTGTTTTACTGTAAAGAAAAATAGATGGATCTATTATATCAATAAGGACTCATCAATTCTTATTTTACTCAGTGTAATTGATTATATCCTCATTTATATTGCGGCACAATTTGATCCAGATCTCACCAATGAGGGTCTTTTTAACTCACTCCTGTGTCCTGTTAGTATACCCGTGTTGTCTCTGGGTACCTTATTATTTTATGGTGCAGGAGAATGTTCCAGGCTTATCTTGTATTCAAATCCTAAAATCAACACTTTCTCCAAGAAGAATTCTTGTTTTTAGAAGAGAATGTATAGAAACCAGTCACTAGGTGAGCTTATTGCTGCTGGTGTCGTATTTGTAATTGCTTAGCAAAGAGTGCTAAGATATGTACATAGACATAGATAGGTAGATAGATCTTATATATATCTACATATGTATCTACACAATAATGTGCACACACACCCATACACACACACACTCACACTCATACACACACATACACTCACACCTAAAGACACACACATGCACATAAACACAACACACCTTTACATACACACAAATATACAGACTCTCTCTCTCTCTCTCTCTCTCACACACACACACACACACACACACATTTCTTTGTTTCAGTAAATATTGAACTTTAGTTAGGTTGGTGGGTTTGATTTTTTTGGTAATAAAAATAAGTAAATTTCTACTTTTCAAACGAGAGAAATAAACAAAAGGATCAAAACCACTATTTTAAAAATTTATGTTAAAGGACCTTTATTCAATCAATATCAAATAGTAATTTTAAATAGGCATCATTTTTAAAAACAGCTGTAGATTTCCAGAAAAATTGACAGTACAGAGTTGTCACATATTCCATATCTGGTTCCCCTCTTATTAATATCTTACATGTCACAATTAATGGACTAAAATAGACACATTGTTGTTAAGTTCATAGTTCATTTAGCTTCACTTGATGTTGTTTTCCATTCCAGATTTCCCACCAGGATACCAGATGATATGTAGTTGTCATATCTCTTTGAGATTCTCTTGACTGGGACACTTTCTCAGACTTCCTTTGTTTTTATGACTTTGACCATTTTGAAGAGTCTTTATTAGGTATTTTATAAAGTATTTCTCTGCTGGCATTTGCTTGGCATTTCCCTTCTGATTAGACAGAGATTGTGTGTGTGTGTTTGGAGGAGGCCCACAAATCAAAGCGCCATCTTGATCACGTCATATTAAGTGTACATATTATCAACATGACTGATCAGTGTTGAAGCTGACCTCCATCACCTTGCAGAAGTGTCAATCCGGTTTCTCTGCTATAAGGATGCTCTGCTTCCCCTTTATACTATCCTCTTTGGAAGGAAATCACCACTAGAAGTCACGCTACTCCCCTCCTCAGGGTGGAGTGTCTATGTAAATTATTTGGAACTCTTGTATGTGGGAGATTTGTTTTTCATTCCCTTGTTTATTTCTTTATCCATTTATTCACATCAGTATAGCTTTATGAATATTTACTTTATACTTTGGGCTACAATCCAATACCATTTTAATTATTTTATTGCTCAAATTTTTCTTCCTTTGGCTATTCTGTTGATTCCTATGCACTTTTGAGACACCTGTATCAGTTTGGTTTGGGTTGGTTGGTTGGTTGTTGAGTACTTTCATTTTGATACAACACGATGCTTCAGGCTTATATTAGATATTTTCTGCTCTAGTAGACTTGTTTTTCATAATGATATTTGTTAGCAATTCTGAATATATAGCCTGTGTAGGCTTGAGTAATACATAAATGTATGGTGTAAGCTACAGGAAATGGATCTTGCATAACAACATGGCACCTACATGAGTATGGTATTTTGTTCCCTATAATTCTTTCACACTTTCCTGTCAAGACTCTGTTGCTTATAAGGGACAGAAACCTAACTCAAAGTGAATTAAGTATAAAGAAAAACTTATTGCCTTGTATACCCAACATACCAGCATATCTGGCTCTAGTTGTACAATTGGGAATCTGTCTCTTTTCATTTCTCAGCTCTCCTTACCCTTGGGTTGGCCTTGTTGGCTGACAGTTTAACATTAGCAGCTCTTGGCTCACATTCTGCTAGTTTAGCAAGGCCAGGAAAAAAAGCAAGCTTCTCAGTCAGTCAACCAATAATTATTGGGGACTTAAAATGTAGGGAAAATGGGATATGTGCCATGGTGAATCAGATAAGAAATGCCCTTGATCTCAAAGAGGTTGCTTTCTGGTGATACAAGTGAGACAGTAGAGTGGTGGACAAATGAAATAACGTAGGACCCTGTAATCAATAAGAAAAAGATAATATAGGACGATCCAGTAGAGAGTAAATGTGAGGCTACTTTTTTTGATCATCCAGCAAAGCCTATCTTTGCAGAGTGCACTCCAGAAGAAGAGTCAGCTGATGCTGGGAAGACACAAACTATAAAAGCACGTCTTCTCCATTGTTCATTTCCAATAGAGTGGATCCCATCATCATAGAATCCTGGAGCCTGCATGTTCTGGAAACCACCTTTCCCACAGTTAAGAGTTTTTTTCTCTGCAGCTTGCAGGTGGCATCTGAACACTGGACACAAGTCTGAACTGAACAAGGTCATTGTGGTTCCAAAATGATATGCAAATGTAAAACCTATCATTAAGTAAGATGCAGATGCTTTTTATTATTTTATATTTGTAAGTTCTGGTCCAAGATCACAGCATAGACTAGATTTGGAGAAAAAAAATACTCATTTGGTGAGTAGAGATTAAAATCATTACATTTCTATAGCATAAATATTATTTATGGTAAATTCAAGTTTGTCGCAGTCTTTAGGGATGCAGCTTTGAGAAACTCTGATGAACTTGAAGTGTAGGAAGTCATGAGTATTCCTTGACATTTCTGAGAATTCTGAGGGAAATAAACTGAAATAGTGGCATTGCCAGTAGGGATGCGATGGGTCCCCTTTATAAACAGCAGCACTTCCCGAAGGTTGGAGAAAAAATAACTAAGGCTGCACCTATCGGGGACAGAAGGGAGGGGAGAATGGAAGGAGATTCCAGAACTTACAGATCACAGAATCTCATTCACCTCAGGTCTAGGGAAGGTGATGAAGGGTTTAATTAAATTTGGATACTTGTGTAAGTATATAACCAGAGAGAATTTCACTCACAGAATTTCCATATAGCATTCGAAGTTCTGTAATAGAACCTGTCTTAAAGAAAAGTTGGCTTCCTCACTGGGAACTTTCATAACATTAATCATAAAAAGGAATGCCTGATTTCTTTTATGTCATCTCTGCTGCTGTGACGAAGATCAAAATACTGATAATTCTGAACACTTTTTTCTCCTTAATCAACAAAGTATTTGGTATTTGGGGATGACTCAGATTTTGGTGCTCCACCTGCCCAAGCTCCCTATTATTAACTTGCATTTCTAATGATAAAAAAAGGTAGTCATCATTTCTTATTCACAAATATTAATTGAGCACTGATCAAAGGACAGTGTTAGATGTACAGGCACAATGAAATCTATTCCCTAATTCTTAAAAATATGGGTACAAAATCATGATGTGTGCAACCTTACAGAGAGGGGAGAGTAGTGTGCAATACATATGGTAGGCACATAGGTGTCATTGAGCTGGGATGTTATTTGGGTCTCAAAGAAATAAGTAGCTGTGTGATTCAGGTATACAAGAGAGGTAGGTAACTAGGGTTCTTTCAGGGTTTTTCTTTGTCTTCAATGTCTATATGCTCCTCCTGGGTTAGCTCTGTCATTGCTGTAATTTCAAATACTCTTTATATGTGCTGATGATACCAACTTCATGTTTCTAGTTGAGGCTGCTCTCTAGAGCAGATCTGCATTCTGCTTCTTACTGCATGTCTCCACCATAAAAACCTTAACTTCGATGTGTCCAAAGCTCAAGGCATTTTCCTCCTAAACCAGATTCCTTCCATATCCCATGTTTTAGTTAAGGACTCCAACAGTCACTACCAATTTAATTCATCAACCTCAGAATGGCTCTTTTTTTTTTTTAAGCAGATTTTTTTTTTTTATTTTTACAGACTGCATTTTGATTCATTGTACATAAATGGGGTTCAACTTTTCATTTCTATGGTTGTGCACCATGTAGATTCATACCATTCATGTAATTATATACATACATAGGGTAACGGTGTCTGTCTCATTCCAACATTTTTCATATCCCCCCTCCTCCCTCTCATTTCCCTCTTTGTAATTTAAAGTTCCATTCTTGACTTTATTCTCCCTGTGTCTTCATTCCATCAGACTCCCAATTGACAATTTGACTTCTGATTGACTTCCTGTAACAGCCTCCCTTTGCATTTTATATTTACTTGTATTGGATCACTGGTCATATGATGTTGTATGTAAGTAATTACCTGTGTGTGAGCTCTGGGAAGAGCCCATGGCTTATCTTCGATTCCCTTCCCAGTGCCAAATGCTGCATCTAGACCATGGGAGGAGCAGGGACATTGTTTGTTGCAAGAACTGTGTGTTAGGCATCTCTGATTTATTCAGATGTTTAGCAATCCAGCCAACGTGCATTGTGGAGGACTTGTGATGTGACTGGAATTGCACTTGCTTGATATTGAGGACACAGGACAAATGAGACTCCATCCTTTCTCTCTGGTAGTTCACAGAAGACTAGAAAGAACAAACAAGTGATATTGGAAAATTAAAGTCAACGTGTACCCGGTAGCCTTAACATTGATCATTCTTAGTCTCAGTAAAAGTGTGTGTCGTCTTATTGAAGTGATGCTGCGAATTTTGCGATGGTTCTCCCCATCCCCCTCAGACCGTGTTATTTCATTGCAGCACAAGTTAAAATGTGTTCAAATCTTAGGTTGAATAGTCACTAACAAAGTACTTTGGAGAATAAAAACATTTTCTCTTAATAGGGTGCTTTTCTGTGAATATGGATCCTGGAAAGAAAAACATAAATACCATGAGAACTTATAATTAAAATCAGTCCTAATAAAAATAAAAATTCATCTCACTACTACCCACGCTTGAACATAAATCAAGATGTGGTGAATTCAGGGACTGTAGCCAAGAAGTTAGTGATAAAAATCTAAGAATATTGATTTTACTAAGTATACTGAAAAAATTGACTTAAGAAATTAAACACCTAAAAAAGGAGAAAGAAAAAAAAGGCAAACTTTAAAGTCTTTTCCAGAAATATTATCTCAATCACTTTCCTTCTTTCCCAGAAATCTTATCTCAATCACTTTCCTTTAGGGCATAGAGAAGAGGTGTTTTCAGGTAAGTGTTAATATTTACCCTGAAAGTACCACTTGTTGTCTGACTGCCTCCAGATCTACTTTGAAGAGTCTTTTTTTTTTTTTCCTTGAGGTCAACTAAGGTTCTAGTAGCTTTTGAAGTATGAAAAAGGAAGAATGTTCTTCGGGTTGAACAAGCCTTCAGGTTATTATTATTACCATTAAAATATTGAAAAGGTTCACGATGAGCTTCCAAAATGGAATTAGGCTGCACAACTATAAAAACCAAATGTTCTTTATGTTCAGAATGGGAAACACTCTATCCAATTTTTTTTTTCCCAGAAACAAGTTATAGCACAAAGTAGGCAAGGTACATTAGATCAGCACTTAGTACAGAATTTCATTTTAGCACACCATTAAAGTGATTAAAAGTCTCCCTAATCCAAGTCCTACCACACTCCATCTCCGCAGACACTGCCTGGCTTCTTTACTTTACCCTGAAAGTTGAAGTCAGTGAATTTAATCGCCCTTAGCTGCCCCACCTCCTACTCCAAAACTTATCTCTACCACCAAGGCCCTCTAATGCTTTCCTTTTGTCTCAGAGGCTGTGGGAAGGGAAGGCCACACTGGACCCTGTTTGACTTCTTGTAATACAGTATAAAAAAGCTGAGGCTTAAGCAAGATGAGTCTTATTTTTCGTTTTCATCATGAAGACAGAGGAAGCATTCCTCCTGGGAGAGAAGGTGCAGAAGCTCAGCAGTGTAACAATGGCCCAGGATCCTTTTATCTTCCTCCTTACTTAACACTTGGCTTTCATTCAAAGAGTTGCCCCAAGATCAAAAAAGAAATGCTCACTGTAGTGTTTGTCATCCTGTCCGCATGCTGGAAGTAGGGAGGAGGAAAGGAAAAGGGCCATCTTCCAGCTTGGACAGCCATCTTTTTAAGGAGATTTTGTGGACCCAACAATTTCTGTTAATACCTCATTAGTCACTATTCTATCACATGAACAGTCCTATCTGCAAGGAAAGACAAGGGACAATTGTTTTAAAGTTTGGCACATTACCACCTCCAAAGAAAGGAAAGAAAAGAAAATGAAGGAAGAAAAAAAAGGAAAGAAAGAAGAAAAGAATTCTGTTAGAGAAAAAAGGAAAAATGTAATAATGAACTGGGGAACCAACTCATAGTCATTGCCATGCATTGTAAAATACTTTCTCTGTCTTCAAATATTCCTCTCATTGAAATGCTATAAAGAACAATGGGGACAACTGAAGCTTTGGAAGAACAATCATTCAAGTTTGTTATAAAATAACTCTTGGATCTTGTTCAAATTGTTTAAAATTCCTACAACTTAATCTCTCCATACATAAAACAGAGATGAAAACCTTTATTGTGAGCAACTGTTCAGGAACTAAATAAATGTAAAAGACAGTGCCTGGAACCTGGTAAATGCCCACTTACTCATAGGTATGAGGATACTGAGAAACAGTGCTTTGGTTCTCTTTGAGGCAATGTGTCCATGCCTTCTTCTTGCCCTGCAAGTAAATACTGGTGTGTCTAGGTTTTGGTCTTGGTTCCCTGACCATTCTGCATCTCATCCATTATCTTGGTTTCAATTAGCACTAAAATTCTGCCCTTCAGCCCAGATCTCTCCTTCAGTTTCAAACTCACCCCTCAGTATTTCCAGAATCTGTAGTAAAGAGTGGTCCCCTAAAGATATGCTTCCATAAACCTCAGCATGTGACCTTATTGGGAATAAAGTCTTTGCAGATGTAATTAAGGATCTTGAGATGTGAACATTTTGGCTTAGGGGTGGGTCCTAAATCCAAATACAGGTGTATCTATTAGAAAAAAAAGAAGACACGTACAGACATAAGGAAGAAGATCATGTGGAGCAAGCCACAGATTGGAGTGACATGTCTGCAAGCCAAGGAACACCAAGAACTGTTAGCAGCCACCAGAAACTTGGAAAAAGGCATGAACAGATTGTCTTTCAGCCTCTGGAAGGAGCTGAGACAATTGACACCTTGATTCCAGACCTCTGGCTTCCATAACTCTTAGAGAACAAGCTAATGTTGTTCTAAACCACCAAGGTTGTAGTAATTTGTTATGGCAGCCCTAGAAAACTATTAAAATATCCAAAACTGAGCTCCTCATTTGGCTCTGAATGTTTCTCTGTCCATGCTTTCCTAACATAAATATTAGAGCTATTGGTTAGTCAGTTTTGTGTCACTGTGATCAAAATTCCTAACAAGGACAACTTTAAAGAGGAAGGATTTATTTTGGGCTCATGGTTTCAGAGGTTCAATCATGGTTAGCCAATTCCATCACTCTGGGTTGGAGGTAGCAGGAC